>BJCM01064948.1:0-26731 GCA_018326385.1 Flaveria bidentis | reverse complement strand
TGTATAACGACTTTACACTAAAACTCTCATGCATCAAACGTGCAGGGCACGTGATTAGCAACAACATGAAGATTCAAAGAGAACCCTTAATGTTCTTTCTTGTATTTGCTCTACTCCTAAAGATGGTTATGAGCAGGAAGTTTCATGATCACTCGCACTACGGTAATCGGTTGATGGAGTTGCAACTGAGCTACTGTTTGAGTTGGAGGCTGGCGGTGGAGACCAACAACATACAAGGGTGGCGCACCGTCCCAATTCAATGTCTCCATGATGTCGAGGCGTACATGCTTGGTGGCCAATATGCTTCGGATCTGAACTTGATTGTTGATCGTATCAATAATTACGTTGACGAGATTGTTCTGTCTGATGATGGATTGGATGCCTGGATCTTGGATGTAGATGATACCTGCCTTTCAAATATCGTTTATTATCAAGGAAAAAGATACGGGTAATTAGATCATATTTGGGGTTTAATCGTCTGATTAAGCTAGCTTTTATAAATCATTATATTTTCATTTGTAACTGATGTAGGTGTGATCCATACGACCCACAAGCGTTCAAAGAATGGGCATCAAGAGGCATATCCCGAGCTATTCCTCAAATCCTGCAATTGTTTTATAAGCTGATACAACGTGGTTTTAAGGTGTTTCTCATCAGTGGCAGAGATGAAACAACGTTTGAGCAACCCACTCTTCACAATTTACACTTTCAAGGATATTTCGGTTTTGAACGACTCATTTTAAGGTAATAATACATAATTAAGCACCTATATATTAGCATAATGTAATTACTTTCTTTCTAATTTTTGTTCAATTTAATATATATATATATATATATATATATATATATATATATATGTGTGTGTGTGTGTGTGTGTGTGTGTTAGGAGTGAAGCATACAAAGGGCAAAGTGGAATTGTTTTCAAATCAGAAATGAGAAAGAAGATGGTGGAAGAAGGATATAGAATATGGGGAAATGTAGGTGACCAATGGAGTGATATCCATGGTCAATTTATTGGCAATAGAACCTTTAAACTTCCAAATCCTATGTATTTTGTACCATAACATTGCGTTACATGTTTAGTTTTTCTTGTAGAAAAAAATTTCACCTATGAACATTGTTTCAATAATGTTACATCATATCAAATCATCATATATACGTCAACTAAAAACAAGTTAGCTTGGTTTTAGAAGACTTATGAGACAACTAGGTTTATAAAGTTTGTTTTAATAATAGTTTTTCTTACATTAACTAGAAAAAAGTTAATTCATATCTTGGTTTTATAAACATGAGATCTCACAATGACGTAACTTATATTTACAGCCCCTATTTATAATAACATATAATAAAAAACATATCAAAAAACTATTTTCTTGTCTCTCTCTTATAATAAATACAAAAATTATAAAAACAATCAATTTGATTTTTTTTATTAATTTACTAAAAATATGTTAAAACAAATATATTTATATTCGTGTTTATTGTATCTCTCGTATTAAATGATAAATATTTTAACTAAATAAACTAAACTATTAAACATCTAAAATATAAATATTCTTATTTTATTAATTTATTAATACATACTAAATTATATGATTTTAAACATATTTTATCTTTAAAAATAGAGCAGTAATTTTTAATTTCATCATTTGTTATAACATTTAAATATTCAGTATATTTTTATTTTACCAATGACTAATAACATTTAGAAAATAAAATACTAATAAAACTAATAAATATTAATAAAACTAATAGTTTTGATATGTTTTAATTATTTCACCCATATAATACATAGGCTTTAACCTGAAAGAGCCTGATAAATTAATTATAGAGAAGATTTACTAATTTTAAACGCTACATTGGAAAATCAATTATACGAGACAACTTTCTAATAAAAACAAAAGTGTTAATTGGTCAACTCCATCCTTGCTAAAAGTTGCACATCTAATTTCACATCAATTCCTACCCAACCAGAAACCATGTATTTATGGAAAGCACATAACTTTTGAATTTTGGGTCATAAAGAACAAACCTACCTACAATCCACATGCATGCATCATTACAGCTTTGAAAATAAACAACATACTACATATGGTTCATTTAATCATGTTCATTCATCACCAGCACAATCTTTGTATTCACATTGCTGTAGTGAGATGTACCTAATGCTTGAGACTTGTACATGAATCTAGCAGCCATAATCAAGGAAGATCAAGTAACAAGCAAATATCAGTGGACCAAAAAGACCACAAAAAAATTATCATGCCCCTTGAAGATGCAATAACACCACTTACATATCCTCAATTTGTCTATAAACTCCTTAAATAAAGAAAATTTTGCTAAACAATCACCCCCAACAACACATGTAACACAATTACATCCAAAAACTCTCTTCTATACCATGTTCTACTATAGTTGATTATCAAAACCAAACACTCCCAAGTAACAGCATAGAGACATCCGTGGGCTGAAGTGGCTCCACTATGACATGGAGAGGCAAAGGACATTACAGGCTTTCAAACATCTGTGACTATGGATGGGGGAGCGTCTGTAAGATTGTGAGGCCTATGTGAAGAGGAGAGAGAGAGGGAGGTCCGTGGGTTGTAAAAACTCTAATATTTGCCCCTCATTTAAGACTTAAGAGCACAAATGATAGTTTATAGTTGAAGAATCTTGATGTTCTAACAAATAACAATGTGCAGAGTCCAAAGAACTAGAATGTGTTAGGGTTTACCGCGCACAAACAATCAAAACAGAAGAACAGTAAGCAATAAAGAACACGAGATTTATAGAGGTTCGGTTGCGGTGTGCAACCTACGTCCTCTTGGGGCAACTAGGGTTTTCTTTTATTGAGTGATTAATGATTACAAGTACAAGAGAGATATATATAAACAATAATTAGGGTTTCACCCTTTAGTTAACATTCTAACTAAATTGGGCCTAATTAGAACTTGGGCCGGCCGAGCCCAACTGTTCCAAATTAATCCACCCCGAAGCCTACACCCAACAGAATGTATCAACAACAGCATGAAAACTGATCACAAATAAATATAAACATTACTATGAAATGATACATTGAAACATGTGATTGCTCTTTCAAGTGAAATCTAAATGAATGCAGAAGAAACTGATACAAAACTATAACAATACAAGTATAGAAACAAACAAAGATAAAGAAAAGTATACAGTCTTACCAGTTACCACCATTGATGCACAAGAACACCTCGTTGTCTTAACGATTTGAACAAATTTAAACATTGCCCATATGTCTTCTGGTACTTTGGACTCCTGACACCAGGGCAGCATTTCTGCCAACGATTATAATGGCATTCAAGAAAAACCTCATCAATCAAACATATAGCTCCTGTTTCAATCAACCTCGGGATCAAATCGAATTCAGTCCCTTCAACATCCATCTTCATCACCACAAAGTCTTTCTCAGAAACTGTATTCTTCAACCACTCAGCAAAATCAAACCCTTGAATTTCATCAACAGAACCCACAATCCCACCACCTGACTTGACTGGTTGAATCCGGCCCATTCCCCTACCTTGCTCCACATTTTCATCACCCGGGGTTTGGTTAATTTCAAATACTAAAGTCTCATTTTTGACCCATGCTGCATAAGGCAACAAAGTAACACCCTTTTTCGACTTATATTGATCATGAAAATGTTTATCTGCTTCTATCGCGTATATGTCAAACGCCTTGTTTTGTTTCGGATATTGTTTCCTGAACCAGCTAGCTATACTTGAACCATAGCTGCGTGAGCCGACGTCTACATAAACATACCTTTGCTTGAAGTTAATATCCACCATGGAAGGCAAATACTTCACATTTTGAATGTTTTTCTTCAACGTAATCCATGGTTTCAACGGTTCATCAGTGATCAAAGGCTCAGCTTTCTTAACTAAATCAAGTTTATATCCAGGAACAGAGCATTTGTTACTTGTAATCTGATCAGTTTTCTTCTTGATTTTAATGCTATCCTCTTTCTTCATAACAATCTCATGAATTGCAGGAATAGAATCAAATGCATCAATATGTCGCGAGTGTAAGAATTTACAACAATTAAATAAACCAATTAAAGAATTGAAGCTATAAGTATCATTAGAAGCTGTATGAACAACGAAATACCCTTCGGGTTTAAGCGTCCGACCAACCTCCGCCGCGAACTCCGCCACTTTCTCCGATGTATCCAACCCACCGGCGCCGGAGAATATAAAATCAAACGTGTTATCCTCAAACGGCTGACGGAACCCTAACCCCTTAACCACCAACGGCTTCGCCGCCCTCTTGTAAATCCCAACGGCATCATCAACTCCAATCTCTTTCAAAGCGTAAACATCGTCACCAATCGGCGTTTCAACGCAAAGCGCCTTCGATTTCGTCGACAGAACTCCGTCAACGATCAGATCCTGAAAAACAGTGATGTAATACATCACCCGTTTCTGAAACTCCGGCGACGCTGCGGCGGCGGGGTGTAGCGTCGCCGACGACGAATCTCCGGCCGCCGTGACGAGTTTGTCGCCGTCGATCAGATTACTCGAAGAGAAGAAACAGAATTCATCACCATCGTCACACGATTCACCACGAATGGTGACAACATAAGCAAACCTAACACCAACGACGAGAAGACAGAACAAGAGAAATCGAACGAGAAAGTTGCGGAAGAAGCTGCGTTTACCGGTGGAGGGATCCATGATTCAATTGTTGGATTTGATGTTTGTGGGATTAACGGGAGCAGAATCGGGCGGAGGTGTGATTAGCACCGATTAGGGTTTCGTGAGGGTTATTATTGGAAGATACGAACAAAAAGAGAAGAAATTGAAAGGTGAATTGGGGGTAATAGCATTTCATTTTGCAGAAGAAGGAGACGATGTTTTCATGGATGATGATTGTTGTTCATAGTATTATTGTCTGCAAGTTTCTAGGGTTTCTTGTGGAGTGAGAGGAATTGAAGAAGAACGAGAGTTTGGGGGTGTGATTGAGGAAATGAGTCAACAAAAGATGACGTTAAAGAACTTATAATTTACTTCTCTCTTTTATTTTATTAATTTTATATCTATGATCAAAATTCATATTTAATTATTTTTTTAAAATAGTTTTTCTTCTTGTACTAATTTTCAGTTTACCGAGTTCTCATTTACATTTACTACGGATTTTTTTATGTTTTTACTTCTTTTCTTTGAGTTTTTAATTTCTTTATTTCGTATATGTGTTGCACTACAATATTGGTGTAACAATCACAAAAAATAAAGTTGTAGTCGTCACACATGCTAAAGTTTTTAACACATTACCCTACCGATGTTGATCAATTACTTTCACAAGCTTTTGTGCTCTTTTTTTTTTTTTCTGTTTTCACATGTTGATAGCTTGTGTTGATTAGAAATTTGAGTTACCGACTTATTGGATGTTTTTTATGATTTCACAATAAACATACTTAATTATAAGTACAAGAACATGTTTTCTAAGCGGACATTCAATAGTAGATATGTATATCTTCTCGTTGGTGTCTATATGTACCCATTGATCTTATGTGAGCATCAACAACTTCTAGAGCATAAACTAAATTAATTTTCTCAAGTATTAACATATGAATTAACGTCTTTGTCATAGTTTACATCACTTGTGATAGCAACAAAAGTTCTTACATGTACAAATGGAATATCTTTAACTTATTAAAACCAATGAGCACATTTCAATCATCAATTATCAATTAAGACCTCATAATGTTTTCTCATATATCTCACTTCAGCTAGATTTGAATCTACTATATATGTAACAAATAGTTGAGTTTTGTGAAATCTCGTAAACAAGTCTTCCTACTTGTCATAAATATAATTGTAAGCTTATTATTTTCTTCTAAATAATACTTTTATGTATGATACAATAGTATAGTAATTTTCATAACTCATTTTCAGAGATATGTAGCTTGTCTTCACATACATAATTTATTTTATATAAATTTACAACTTGTTAACAATATAAAAATGTCATATTATATCTAAAAACTTCATATTGCATGACATAAACATATAGTCTGTTTGCACTCTATGTTTATACACCTTGTTGTCTCATGGTGGTTCACTTTTCTCATTATAGTCTCTTAAATTCATTTGTTATTGCATAACAGATTAAAGATCATTGAAATGTAGTTATTATCAGGTTGGATTTTCTTGCTAGGTGAATTAAGTTTTCACATTCACGATTATGTTGTAAATGAAGCATTATAATAGTTATCATTAACTTCATCCAGACCCCTATGTAAAATCTACAAAACAAATATTTGGTATACAAGATATCAAATTATTATAGAATGTTGAGTTCACCTCTCTTTTTTATTGAACCATTGTTAATATTGTTATTAATAGGGGTGCAAACGACCCGAGCTGCTCTCGAGCTACTCGATATCAAATCGATAAAAAACACGAAACGAGCCGAGCTTTATCGAGCTTGAGTTGAGCTCGAGCTTGAATAAAAGCTCATTTAATTATCGAGCCCGAGCCGGCTCGCGAGCATAAACATTTTTTATCTATAAATTTTTATTTAATTTATTAAATCTATTATATAAACAATATTTATTATATATAAAGTTATGATAATAAAATTAAATAATATGAATGTTGTTATATATAAAATATATAATTATAAATATATATATATATATATATATATATCAAAATTAAATGTAAAAAGTATAAAAAATAATATTTAAATAAATAAATGAGCTGATCCCGAGCCGAGCTCGAGATTGAAAAAGTATTTGTCGAGCCGAGCTCGAGCTTTAAAAATAAAGCTCGAAATGAGCCTAGCTCGAGCTCGAGCTCTCCTAAGACATCACGAGCCGAGCTCGGGCTCGGCTCGTTTGCACCCCTAGTTGTAAGGCCCCGTTTCCGGGACGCTTACAGTTGGTCGATCATTGCGCATAAAACATTTATTTACATGTAAACACTGCAGCGGAAACATTCAAAAATAACATTTTATTTCATTATAAAGGCTTTTGCAAAATAATACATCGTTATCAAGTAACAAAATACATGTTGCATTACATCATAAAAGCGTTATAAAAATGGATGCCCTCCAAAAGAGTTGAGTAGCCGTCCCGTGCCATCCTCAGTAATTATTATCTGTCAACTGGAAACACATAAAAGTCAGCGTTGTTGAGTGAGTTCTAGTTTTATATTAAAACATACTTTTATTTTATTAAAACCGTTCTTTACTTTCATGCGAATTAATCATCAACTAAGGTTAAATTTTCATGACAACATATGTGTTAGCAAAACAATCGAGAAAACAAGATCCCTGCTTGGTTATTTGACAGTTATGTTTTGAAACATAACTGTAACATCTTCAATTAAATCCTAAATGTTGGCTATAAAAAAACATATCATTAAGCCTGAATTGTTATTAAAATAATTTGTGAATGCACCTTTAATAACCTAAACGATATCATTTGCTAGATGATGTCTTAGATTTATTTGAATTTTAGTGTAAAGTGAAAAAACATCATTTATGTTTTTTTTAAACGGCAAAATTATATATATATATATATATATATATATATATATATATATATATATAAACTAACAGGAAGCTAGGAAGCAAGATTACATTACAAAAGAAAAGATGAAAAATTAAAATCACACCAATGGCCTCAATCTAGACAAGAGACTTTTCCTTTATATTTAGTCCAAATAAACGATGACATCAAAATATCTTCAAATATCGCATCCACACCACGATTGTTGTCCTTGAATATACGATCATTTCTCCAAATCCAAATGTGCCACATGGTAGCATGAATAATCACCAAAAGAACATTTTTATACAGTTTATCACCATTAATATTGATAGGAATTTGAAGTAATTCTTGAACGCTTTCCGTTCCGGTAATAATGCACCTACTCCAAGATTAGAGTTTTACCCAAAGAAGTCTTGCAATTGGGCATTGAATGAGAAGATGGTCTATAGACTCCAAGTGTTCACCACAAGCTAAGCATATTGTACTTGCCACCGGAACATTTCTTTTTGCAAGACCAACGAGAGACGGAATACGACCTTGAGCTGCACGCCAAACAAAACATGAGATCTTTAACGGGATCCAATTAAGCCACATAAAGTTCATAAAAGGCAATGGGAATAAGACTTTATTGATTGTTTCTTTAAAGGAGGCCACCGAGAAGGATCCTGAACCATCACCAACCCATACAAAAACATCTTCACCAATATTATGATTAATCGACCATAGAAAGGTCGTAATGGATATCAACTCCTGAACTTCAAGAACAGTGGAAGGAGACTTTTTCCAGGACTAAGTGAATTTACGGTTATTAAAGGGACCATTGCATCTTTCGATAATCTTCACCTTTTTTATTTTTTCTAAGGCAAAAAGATTTGGGAAGACATCTTTTAAAGTCCCCATATCACTCCAATTATCTAGCCATAACGTCAATGAAGCCCCATTGTTGACTTTACCTTCGATTAGATCATTTAAATAAATATTTAGCTCTTTTGAATCCACTGTATTTTTCATTATATTCCACCATACACCAAATATGGATTTCTTCCATGGAATTGCCTTTATCGTCCTGTTGGAGCCATGAATATCTTTAATTATCTTAACCCAAAGTGCACTTGGTTCGTTCCTAAATCTCCATATCCACTTGCCAAGAAGAACAATATTTGATGCCCGAATACTGCCAATTCCCAGCCCACCACGTTGTTTTGGGGCAAGGCATTTGTTCCATGAAACCCAAGTAATTTTTATAGTGTGCTCCGAACCGCCCCATAAAAGAATCATTCGAATACTTTCAAGCTTTTGAATAATCTTAAGTGGAGATTTGAAAAGGGAAGTATAGTATAGTGGAAGACTACCAAGCACATATTTAACTAAGGTCAACCTTCCCCCAAATGAAAAAGTCATAGCTTTCCACGGTGATAGTCTATTTTTAAACTTTTCAATTACCGGTGCCCAAGAAGAGATCATGTTCATGTTTGCACCGACGTACATGCCCAAGTATGTGAAAGGTAGGGAGCCTAAGCTACATTTTAAAGTTGAGGCCATCACCATAGCCTCCTGAGAATCAACTCCGAGGCTATATAGGTTGCTTTTTTTCAAGTTAACCTCTAATCCAGATGCGAGGTAGAAGCATCTCAACATTATAGAGAGATTCATCCCATTTGTATTGGACCAATCCCCAACAAAGATCACATCATCTGCGTACAAGAGGTGTGACACCATAGGGCTGTTAACCGACACTTGTATACCCCGAAAAATACCCAATTCAGTAGTCGTATTCATCATAATGTTCAAACCCTCCAAGACCAAAATGAATAAGAAAGGAGCAAGAGGATCCCCTTGTCTAACCCCTCTACCAGAAGTGAATTCAGAGGACGGGGATCCATTGATTAAGATCGAGGTGGTGGCCGAGGATAAGCATCCATGAATCCATAATCTCCATTTAACGGGAAAATTCATTTGATCCATAACTGATAGTAAAAATTCCCAATTTAAAGTATCAAAAGCTTTTTGAAAGTCAACTTTGAAAATAAACGCCTTTTTATTGTTTACTTTAAGCCAGGAGATAATTTCGTTTATTATTAACGGTCCATCCATAATATTTCTTCCCTCCACAAAGGCACTTTGTACCTTATCAACCAACAAACCAATCACCGTTTTTAAACGGTTGGCAAGTGTTTTTGCTATAACTTTGTAGATCACACCAATTAAATTAATAGGGCGATAGTCGGAGAAGGAGTTTGGATCTGATATTTTGGACATCAAAGTGATGAAAAAAGCATTTGCACCTTTAGAAATATGACCAGAAGAGTGAAATTGAGATAAGACCATCCAAAAATCAAAGGATAATATGTCCCAAAACTCTCTAATAAATTTAAAAGTGAAGCCATCCGAGCCGGGGGCCTTTTCACCACCACAACTCCATACTGCAAGCTTGATTTCCGGCATAGAGAATGGAGAAATGAGAGAGTTTCTTTAGCCGCATCAAGTCTTTTAAAGCGATTGTTAATGAATCTTGGGCGGAAAGGCATGAGCTTAGAAAATTTAAGTTGAAAGAAACGTCTAGCTTCCTCTTTAACCTCGTTTGGATCCGATATCCACTCTTCATTAACGTTTACCCTATTTATTCTTCTTTTGAATGTGTTATTATTAACAATCCCGTGAAAAAATTTTGAGTTTTCGTCACCGTTACAACCCACTTAAGCCTTGCTTTTTGTTTCAGATCTTGAACTTTTTGATTCTCCAAATATAGTATTTCAATTTTTGACTTCCTCCAATCCTCCAGTTGATCTTTCGTTAGGGGACGTTCTTCCGCGATTAATTCAAAGTTTTCTACCTTTACCTTTAGAAGCTTTAGAGAATCATCTTCTTTTTCTTTTAATTTCTCCCTCCATGATTTAATGGCTATCTTTATATTTCGAAGCCTCCTAGCAAGGATAATATCAGCCTCCAGCGAATCGATTGGTAACAAGGCAGCTTGTTCAACGATCGATCTTAGTTCTTTACATGATAACCAAGAGTTAAAGAACTTGAAAGGAGAGGGACCAAAGTCAACCGTCTTTGATAAAAGGATTACCGGGGAATGGTTCGAGTTCTCACGAGGAAGAGTGAGAATAGAAGCAAAAGGCCATTTGTCAAGAAAGGATCAACATACAAGCATACGATCGAGTTTACTTAGCTTCGCACCACTACTGTCCATAAATGTGAAACGCCTACCATTCATACCATATTCATGAAGACAGAGGTCATTAATGAAATTATTAAAGTCTGAAGCAGAAGCCTGATTAAACACCGAATTAAACCTTTCTCCTGGGAACCTAGTGGTGTTAAAATCCCTCAAGAAAATCCAAGAACCCTAAATTGTCTCTGTTTGATGTCTTAATCTACATCACAGATCTCTTTTTCTAGTGTTATCATGTGGCCCAAATACATTTACAATCACCAACATTTCCTTTTGACCAGCCAAAAAACCACCTATTAAGAGGAAACTGTTGTCCTTGACGACCAAAGATTTTGTGAACAGGGATGGTGTAACATCTCGTATTTTTGTTAAATTAGAGGTTAACTTTGTTAAGTTCTTGTAAGGGCCATTTATGAAACTTTGAGGGCTTGTTATGCATGTTGAGTTGAATTGGGAGTTAATAAATTAATTTGCTTAACATTGTTAATAAAGATAATAATAGTGTTATAATAATAATAATACTAATAATAATAATTAAAGTAATGGTAATAATAATAATAATAATAACAATGATAATAGTAAATTATAATATTAATAACAATAATAATAATTATACTAATAATAATTAATAATAGTAATAATGATAATTTTAATAGCTTAAAGTTTATAAATTAGTTAAACTTTAAACCTAAATTAAGATGAGGGGTTGTTTTGATAATTTATAAACTTAAAATATATGTTTATGCATAAAATAATAAAGAGTTTATAAACGAGGTGCCCAAAGTGTAAAATTCGAATTTACAATTCCAACCCCCTGCCCCCACGTTTTTTCGGCCAACCTTCGGTCACGCTTCGATGACCTTGAAAACCCGTCAAAACCGTGCGGAAATAGTCCTAAAACGTTCCAAATTCATTCGTGTATAGGTTTCGAATGAGATTGTACCATTTAATCATGTTTATGAGACGGTTACAACCCTCAATCGATCGAATAACCGGCGATGTAAACCCCACGACCGTTCAAGCAATAAATTCTAATAATAATATAATTAAACGAACTTAAACAATCAACTATCTATCTTTAATCAATTGCAACCTTCAACTGAACCTAAAACAAACACATACATCAAATTCCATCATCATCTTCTGTCGCAACTTACACCATACTCGAACACCATCATCAGGACTTCTTCGAAATTTACAAGGGGCTTTGCATCAAGGACATCACACGAAGCTATCCACGGAGTTAATTGAATTATCATCCACGTTTACATCTGGTTTGCATCACCACGGCCGCGACCCGTTCTTCGTTGGGATCATCAATTCGAACATTATACGGGTAATTAATCACACACACATACTCGGTTTTCTTTGGGGAACAAAAGCCCTATGATTAATACTATGAACATAATCGAATCCATGGTCAATTGGGATTGAATCGGTTTTAGGGTTTATGTGGAATTGGGGATTTATAGTTGTTGTTTGTTTTAAGGATAGGAAACCAAGCCTTAACAGGCATAGGCTACCCAGCCTAATGGTGTCACACTCCCCTATCAAACTTGAGGTCCCGGGTTCGAACCTGGGCAACCTCGCCTATTTTTTAGGGCTTTCTAGCCTTTAAAAAATTTCATAAAATTTCTAAAAATTATAAAAAATCAGTTTTAGAAATTTTATTTATTTTAGAAGTTAACTAAATATTTTCTGTTAAATTAATTCTTTAAACACTTAAGCAATTTTTTTTATATATAAAATATTTATAAAATGTTATAATTAGTTTATTTTCATAAAAACGTTTTTAAATAGTTGAAATCACTAAATTGTTATTAGTCATTACGTTATCTTTAAATTTGAATCAATTATGTTAATTATAAAATTCTATTTTTAATTAAATCATTATTTAATCATAAAAAGATTAGTTAAGTTCTTTCATTGTAGTAAAATATATATATTCATGAATTCGACAAATAACCATATTTATAAAAAAAAACCCAAAATCCTTATTAAAACCCTAGTCCACGTTTAATCGTTAATCCTATTATTAACCTTAAATCTTGTAATATATACGTTTAGGTGCTTTGTAAAAGAATTCATTGGAGCATTCGTTAATTCTTATAATCATCTAGTATACTTATACGTCATGTGAGTTTCCTTGCCCCTTTTTATCTTTTCATCCTATTTTGGGGTGAAACATGATTACTTATACATAATGCACTTGTAAACGTTTAGACTTGTAAAGCACTTGCAATTCATATCTTTGTCATGGTTATTTGTGTGTTGTAAGTGTTTATATGAGATACATATTTTTGTTCGCAATCATTAACTATTGCTAGCCTGGCGACGTCTTAGATCTTTGGGCCTGACAAGCCTATTTGGTGCTAAAGTCGAGGTATTGCCGACTCCTGATGACGTATGCTTGTTCATCATGGGAACCAAATACACTTAGCCAATCTTATATACTTATAATCAAGTTGTGGTTTGGTTGTAACGATATATGTTCTATAACTTTACTAACTTATAACCTATGACATGAATTGCTACTTGTAACCTTATCATATTATATATGAAAACCTTAGAAACTCACCAACTATTTTTAATTGACCTTTTATTTTTATCATGTTTCAGGTAATCCTTATGTTTAAAGTGAACTTTTGAAGCTTGCAATAAAACTAGGACTTGAACCTAGTTAAATGAATAAAATGTTTATGTTATGCTTTGTTTGATTTGGAACTATTTCATGTTTTGAGAGTTATGATTGTAATATCTTTGAAACTTATAATTTTAATATTTACATTTAAATATAGCGTTATGTGGCTGTGAACAATCTTAACCCTCACATCTCGACGATTCCGTCGTCA
The DNA here is from genome assembly GCA_018326385.1 of Flaveria bidentis. Classification (NCBI taxonomy): domain Eukaryota; kingdom Viridiplantae; phylum Streptophyta; class Magnoliopsida; order Asterales; family Asteraceae; genus Flaveria; species Flaveria bidentis. The sequence continues at coordinate 13,176 of BJCM01064948.1, read as the reverse complement.
AGGTTGGGGTGTGACAGATGGATCCCATATGCAAAGGAGGCCACCAGAACGCCCATCCGACCCCACATAATCCCAATCCAACGAGGTTTTATCCCAAAAGTTTTTAACGCATTGCAAATTCAAATGAACAAATTGAGTTTCTTGAATGGCGATAAAATTTATTTTATGTTGCAACTTTAGATTTTTAATCCAATTTCCTTTTTCACTCCCACCAACTCCTCTAATATTGATTGTAAGATAATTTCATTGATTATCAATATTTGTAGCTCCTTCACCAATAATTAAATTACTGAGTTGTTGCTTAAAACCATCCATTTTGAAACCCATGATTTCTCCAACTTGAATAGTGTTGTGATCTCCACTGGGGTGATTTGGAAATGGTTCTAGATTTAAGAGAGGGCCTTCTGGAGGACAACGATCGTAACGAATTTATTGTGTCTTTTTTTGGAGGAGCATTCAGATCATGTGAGAACTTTGAGGAAGCCATGTTCTTTGTAGGGGTAGAAGCTGAACTAGGCAAGAGATTCTCATTTTCAAGGCCCACCAAACTATGGATCGTAGAAGGCCCAAATACATTATCATCTTGGACCACAGGCCTACAAACATTGCCTTTGGACTTTGAAACACTATCATTAGATGGATTGCAGCTAGGCCCACCATTGGATTCTTGCATATTAGGCACAATATCAAAAACATTCTGGTCATGTGCAGAGGGAACAAGTGGATTAATATGAGCATTATTTGAACTTAACAAGTCCCCAGGACTATCACCTTCATTGCATGGGAATTCATCCATTTTATCTTGGTATGGGGTCAAAACCATGCTCAGGAACATCATCATTGAACACCGATTCAACTTCCGGATCTTCTTCCCCAAAATATGATTCATCACCGGAGGAGCAATTCCGATCATCATCCAAAATTGCATCACCCTCATCAATTGAATCAAAAGTGGGAATCCAAACGTCAACTTCCTCTTGAACCCAAATCGAGAATGATTGATCTCTCCATGTAAGATTTATTTTCTCCGAGATCATAGCATAAACATAGCATGAACCAAACGTCGTGATGTCATCCTTCCGAGAGAAATCACTAGGGCAGATTATATGTCCAAATGCCTCCCTAATTTTATTGAAGATCGACTCGTCCCTAAGCATTAGCAGAACACCATGCATACGAAGGTTAGTGATGCGTTGCATGGAAATAGGTTGTCGATCCCAGATTTCCACATTTGTGAAGATTTTCGACCAAGATGCCCTATTAGATAAGTATTCATTAGCAAACTGAGAACCCCCTAGAAATATATTAAGACTTTTAGGCCACCGATATACGACATCTCGATGTTCAGCAATCCTTCTTCCTTTAAAAGTTTGTGGATGGAGCATAAGATAGTGACGTTTAGCACATCATTTATGTATATATCAACTAGTAAAAAAAGAGAAGGTGTGTTCACAAAAATTGAAAGCGAAACAAAAACACAATCTGAATTGTATTTAATGTTATTTAATTTTCGTTTTCAAATATTTAGACCGCTTTGAATGACCTTTTCGGTCTAAACACCAAGGTAGCCTTGGTTGTTTGAAACACCAAAACAATACTAGAATTCTGTCCACGAAGTTTACACATCTTCATCTATTCTTAATCTTCTTCAAGGTACATTACTCATTTTTTAATATTTTTGTATTTCGTTCGATGCAAGTGTAGAATTTACATTAATTTATTGTTTTACTAGGTTAGTACCTTGTGTGTTATATAAATTGAATAAATAAGATATTAAATAGTTATTAATACAAATTAATGAATTATAAAATGATTTTTTGATATAAGATATGATTAACATTACGTACAATGATAAAAGATATGATTGACATCACTTACGAGTGATAAAAGAACTATATCATATTTTAACTTTTAAAAAAAATTTGTTTTTTTTTTCAAAAAAATTAGTTTTTAAACAAATTGTTTCAAAACAAACCATTTTTTTAAAAAGATTAATTTTTTATAATTTATTTGTTATGACTTTGGAATTTAATTACTTTTGATTCATAAGAATTATATTTTTAAAAGCCATGTGTTTTAAAATATATATATTTTTTTAAAGTATCAACCTTTTGAAAAAAATCTTATTTTATAAAAAAATTATTTCTTTATGGATTGCATTTGTAGAAAGATTTCTTTTTAATGAAATTTATATATGTAATACTAAAAGAATTAAATAATATTATTTATACATTAATGTGATATTTATTAGGAGATAGAAGTAGAAAAATAGAATTTAGTAGCTCCAGAATTGTAACAAGTGATATATAAAAAAATTATTTTATTAGTATTGATAGATTTTATTTAAAAAACTTCACATAAAAGTAACTAAGTTTCTCAAATGTTTTACTAAAGTCGTTAAATATTTTTATGTCTCTCTAAATTCACTAGACTTAAATTTGAATTAAGAGGTAATAATGAAAAAAAGATCCATAGCTTAATAAGAAAATTTCAAAAATGTTAAGTTAAATTGAAAAAGAATAACTATGTAGTAACAATTTTTTTTATATATCTCATTTGCCTAACTTAATTTTTATATATTAACCTTTGTAAAAATATTACACAGAATTAAAATACTTGATAAAAGTTGAGTGACTTTAGAGGGACAAAAACTTTAACTAACTTCAATGATAAAAAAACTAATTACCATTGTATAAAGTAGGGGTGCAAACAAGCCGAGTCGCTCGTGAGCTACTCGAGATCGAATCGATAAAAAGCTCAAAACGAGCCGAGCTTTATCGAGCTCGAGCCGAGCCCGAGCTTGAAAGAAGGCTCATTTAATTATCGAGCTCGAGTCCAAGCTTCATGTAATATAAATAATATCTATTAGAGCTTTATCGAGCTCGCGAGCCTAAACGAGTTTATTTATATATATTTATTTAATTTATTAAATATGTAATATAAATAATATCTATTAGAGTTAATTACGCAAATGGTCCCTGTGGTTTATATAAAATAACAAGTTTGGGTGCTAAAGGTTTTTTGTAACAAGTTGGATAAAACATTTGTCATCGAATGTATGAGGTTGGACAAATCGATTGTATTGGTGGCTTTGTTTGGCCAAGGTGTATGGGTGGCGATGGTGGAGGTTAGAAGAGAAGAAAGGGGTGGTGGAGAAATGGTTGGGGTGGTGGTCGGACGTGAAAGAAATGAGGGTGGTGGTGGTGAGATAGCGGCGATGGTGGTTGATGGGGATATGCAGTAGCGATGGTGGTGTAGCGGCGATGGTGGTTGACAGGGATAGGTGGTGGTGGTGGATAGATGGTTGTGATGGTGGGTAAACAGTGGTGATGGTGGCTAATGGGGAAAGGGGGTTGGGTTTTTTTAAGTTATATTAATTACAATAGTAGTCCCTGGATAAAGGAAAGGTGTAAGATTCAAAAGTAATCTCTCAAAGGGTATTTTAATCATTTCATTTAAATTTAACAGAATACCTAACGTCTGTTAGTCTTAATACCTTAGCTCGTTACAAAAAGTAAACATAATACCTTAATCTGTTACAAAAAACCCTTAGTACGCAAACTTATTATTTTAAATAAACCACAAAGACCATTTATGTAATTAACTCTATCTATTACATATATAAAGTTATGATAAAAAACAGTTAAATAACATGAAATGTTACGTATAAAATATATAATTATAAATATGTATCAAATTAAATATAAAAATATTAAAATTAATATTTAAATAAATAAATGGGCCGAGTCAAGCCGAGCTCGAGCTTTAAAAATAAAGCTTAAAACGAACCGAGCTCAAGCTCGAGCTCTCCTAACTCATCACAAGCCGAGCTCGAGCCCATACGAGCTCGGGCTCGGCTCGGCTCATTTGCACCCCTAGTATAAAGTTATTCATTTACATAATGTATTGCAGTTAAAAAAAAATAAAAGTGTTTGTTTATTTATTTCAAATGAGCGGTTCCTACACTTTCTTCCCTTTCAAAAATACTAAAAGTTGTCGATTATGTGATTTATTCATATTAATAAGGGAAAGGTTCTTATATAAATTTCTAAAAACTAAAAAGGGTAAGAATGATTAAAATGTTGTCATTTGTTTTCTTTTTTTCAAGTTTAAGTTGATGGTAAAGTTTGTAATGTTTTCCATTCTTAAGTTCCATATTTTTTAAACCCCTCATAATTTCTATATACAATATTACTTTTATAAAATATTACATCATAAACCTAGCATACTTTATCTTTAAAACACGTATAGATATATAAAAAATAGTAGATTACATTCCATGTCGTTTGTATTGAGTTATAAACTCGGTCCCTAAATTATAAATTCTACAGATATAATCTCCAACTATCATATTTTATTTCAACAATATTCCCAATATTTAGAGCTATTTAAAAAGTTCGCAGCTCGAAATTCGCTTGAGAAAAATTTGAAAAAAGCTCGGCTTGAATAAAACTTGTATCTAAGCGAGCGGGCTCGGTTTCTAAACGAGCCCAACCCGAGCTCGGCTCGCGGCTTGGTGCTTGTATATAGTGTAATAATAATAATGATGATAATAACAATCATATTAAATAATAATAATGATAATAATAATAATAATAACATAATAATAATAATAATAATAATAATAATAATTATTATTATTATTATTATTATTATTATTATTATTATTAGGATTTTAAAAAGGTTCTTTTAAAATAAAAATAAATTTTTTTATAAACAACATTTTGTTTTAAAAAACTTCATAGAATTATTTATATTTAAAATAATGATCTTTGTTCTCCGAGTATAGAGTAACCAACAAAAGACAAATGCTCTAATATATTTTTTATGTTTTCATATATATTAAAATGTGAAAAAGTAAAGTTTTTTTTAAAATCGAGTCAGCTCAGCAATCCACATCATACATGTTTTAAAGATAAATAAACGTTTGTTTTTACGATGTCATCTTTTTAAAAAATAGTGTTGTACGTAAAGTTTGGGAACATTTAGCGAAAAAGTTAGAACTTGAAAATATAAGTAAGATTAAAATACTAATGTTTTATTAAAGTTTTAATTATTTATTACTATGCCATCAAATTTTCTTAACTGTTACATATGCTTAATAATTTTTCCCACCCTTCTTATTTTTCCCCCTCCATTTTAGAACAATTTTATCGAATTAATAACTAGAAAAAAAAAACCATAGGAAAATCATAATAATAATATTGTTTCTATCTATTTAACTGTGATAAAACAAAAACACTCATTTAAGCATTTGATACGTGATTGTAAATGTTGTTACCGTTAATGATGACTTAAACATGACACATATCGTGTACGTATCATAACTCAAACGATTATATGATATTTACGTACATAATTTTAAAAAAATTATAATTTATCAATGTAAAACACAAGCTGATATTTTTTGACGCACAACAAATTTATCTTTTATTAATCTTGATCTACTAATTTTGATAAGGTTTCTTTCTAAAGATATACCAAGTTTTCTATTGCATCACACGATGATATCGTCTAGCTAATATTACTAATTTTGATGTTACTCGACACACTTTTACGCTCCCACTGTAACGCAATGGATTTAATACTAGTTTTAATATAGATAACAATTTAAAGCCACATAACCAAAAAAACAAAACGGAACGAAACAAAAAAATTATTGAAACCAGTTATAGGCGAGAACCGATAATAGTTAAACCTAAACCGCAAGATTGTAAACTACCATGCTCAAACCGGTTATAGCTGAACCAAACAAAGACGGTAAAACTTGGAACTCAACCAAACCAATCACTATCCTATTCTATCACCAGACCCTAACTTGAACCTTTTCCACCAAGAACCAACTTATCCGCTGCATAAAAGACAGAATAAATAAGCAGAGACGCGTAGAAGAAAAGATAACATCACATGACGTGACATCGCATGCCCTTCTGAAAATGGAAGGAAGCGCCTTGCGTTAATCCAAGGCACCTAGGCCTCGCTTGGGTGCAAGACGCACGCCTGACGTGCTTTGGACTATAGAGCTACTTGTGCTTTCTTCGAACGATTATTAGACACTAAGAGGACTGTCTAGTGATAACACATAATATGGCTTTAAGCAGCATATTAAAAGCTACAAATGTCACATTTTCTTTTGCACATAGCTCAGCTGCAAAAAAAACCACTATACACAAAGAAAAATAATCAATTAAAGTAAATGGATTGGCTAATGTGTCACATAAATGCTCTTATCAAATCATACTTGACAACCAAGCAACAGAATAAGAAAGATTTTTACATTAAACTCTAAACCTATTAATATTCATACATATGAGTCATACCAAAAGTCGAAATCTAAGCATCAAACAGATAGTCTCCAAACTTAATCATACAATGGTACTAAAAAAGTATCCACTTGGAATCCAGTGTTAAACAACCATTAACATCTATAACAGATTAAGCGGAACATAAACACAAACAAAATCTTAGATTTCAGTGATCAACAACCATAATCTGAGACCTAAAATAGGGGCTTGCAAACAGACTCTAGGTGTACTTTCATAAGATGAAGCTTAGCAAAAGGTGCAGCTTGGTTGTCCTCGAGCCACTTTGTTGTTTTAGCAATGGCTTTCTCCATTTCCTCCAAGATATCTGGGTGCACCCTCTTCTTGATATTGTAGTCTTTGATCTTGTTCTTCACGTTGTATAAGCAATCCTTTAATGCATTGTATGCATCTGCTTTCTTCTTGAATGTTTGGTCCTCAAGCTTGTACTTCTCAGCATTAGTTACCATCATATCAGTCTCTTCCTTGGAAAGTCTACCATTTTCATTGGAAATTACGAGTTTTTTCATCTTACCACTGGATGTCATCGCAGCAGTGACTGTGAGGATACCATTAGCATCTATTTCAAAGCATACCATAATTTAACACTGCCCTTTGGGAGCAAGTGGTAATCCTGAAATACTCAAGTTCCCCAAAAAATGATTATCTGTAGATCTGGATCTTTCACCTTGATACACCTTGATATCAATGCAACATTGGTTATCTTTGCATGTAGTATATGATCTGGCTTTACTCGTTGGTATTGGAGTGTTTCTTGGGATCACAACACTTAATAATTCTCCTGTTACTTGTATACCAAGTGATAAAGGAGTGACATCAAGTAACAACACATCTTGAACACTCTTATCACCACTACCACTTAACTTTGCTGCCAAAATGGCAGCACCATATGCAACAGCCTCATCAGCATTCACACTCTTGCATAATTCCCTGCCATCAAAAAATTCCTGCAGCATATGCTGGACCTTTGTTATCCTAGTTGAGCCACCAACAAGAATCACTTGTTCCACACATGTTTTTTTCATCTTAGCATCATTTAAGCATTTCTCAAGAGTCTCGAAGCACTTATTAAACAAACCCATGTTTAGATCTTCAAATTTAGCTCGAGTAAACTTCAAAGAAATATCAATTCCCTCATGCAAGCAATCCAATTCAATTGATGTCTGAGTAGTACAAGAGAGAATCCTTTTTGCTTTCTCACAAGCAAATTTCAACCTCCCTAATGCTCTTTGGTTCCCGGTCAAGTCCTTATTCCATCTCCTCTTGAATTCCAGAACACAGTGATCCACCATGCGGTTATCAAAATCCCCACCTCCCAAACAAGTGTCGCCAGCAACAGCTTTCACCTCAAAAGTACCCCCTTCCCCGATTGTCAACAAAGAAACATCAAAAGTGCCACCACCTAGATCAAAAACAAGCACATTTATCTTGCCAACAATATCAGACTTGTTGTCTAGTCCATATGCAATTGCAGCTGCTGTAGGCTCATTGATCATGCGAATGACGTTTAATCCAGCAATAGTACCAGCGTCCTTGGTAGCCTGACGCTGCGAGTCATTAAAATAAGCAGGGACAGTTATCACAGCATCCTTCACGGTTTTTCCAAGGTATGCCTCGGCAGTTTCTTTCATCTTTCCAAGAACCATTGATGAAATCTCTTCAGCTAAAAATTCCTTCTCTTGACCTTTGTAAGTGACGACAATCTTTGGTGTGTCAGCGGGCCCTTGTATGACTTTAAAAGGCCACAACTTCATGTCTTCCTGCACCTTCAAATCACTGAATCTCCTTCCAATCAACCTCTTAGCATCTGAAATCCACGGTTAATCAAGTCAAAAAACACAGGTAAGAACAAAATATATATGCAGCTCAAGTGATGCGAAAGATTGCCATCTAACTGCGGTGACTGAGTTTTAGTTATTTTTTTTGGGGGGCACGACTGTTCGTTAGAATAACTTTGTGCCAATTAGCATAGATAGCCTTGCATGGAGGCTGCATAGTCGGATGCCTGGCCCAGGTAAGCCAACTTAGCCAAACGACGCATAGTGATACAGAGTGTTCATCCTTTACTGTGTTCAAGCTTCGTTACTAAATATTTTGATGATACAATCTTATGCTTTTTAAAAGATTCTAGATGAAATGTAACTTCATTCCTTTGGGTTGAAAAATAATGTTAAAGACATAAAAATTTCAGATACAGCCCCGATTCCAATTATATATAATAAGTAGCATTAATTCAGTAGAAATCGATAAATAAATAAGGCTAGTAGATCGACTGACCAAATATGGTGTTAGCAGGGTTCATTGGTCCTTGATTCTTGGCTCCATCGCCTATGAGACGCTCTGCATCAGTGAAAGCAACATAAGAAGGTGTGGTTCGGTTGCCTTGATCGTTAGCTATGATCTCGATCCGTTCATGCTTCCAAACAGCAACGCATGAGTATGTTGTTCCCAGATCAATTCCGATCGCCGGAGTATCATTTACTCTTGATTCCATTTCAAAGTGAGGTAAAACTGTAACTGAACAAGTGTGATTTGCTTTTCTGATATTATGAAGCGAATCATTTCACTTTCCTCTTCCCTTCTTTAATTTATACTTTTAAACGCATCAACTAACATTTTTTTAAAGGACAACAAACAATATATTACTTTAAAAACTGAAAGTTAGCCTAAAAGAGCACATACAACTAGAGGATCCACTTCAAATCATCATACTAAATACATCAATTTCAAAGTGAGGTCCATTATTAAATACACCAACTAGATTTATGATAATTTGGTTTATCAAAAGCATTTGTATTATAATACAATGATTAAACATTTTAAAAACTCAAATAAAACATTCAGTTCTTAAAAGAATTTAATAAAAATTACCTCAGAAATTTTTAAAAATACTAATATTATAATACACTTCAAAATAGAAAAAATATCATAGCCTAAAAGAATTACATTACATTTAAAAACAATTTTTTTAAGTGGTCAACAAGAATAAAAGTGACAAACAATAAAGTTATAAAAACTATATCATTTTAATAAATATTTTTCAAAGTATCACTATAACAAAATGACCAGAGACGACACCTATAACGAAGACATGTTACCGCTATAGGTAAGCAAAAACTTTTCGGTCAAAGACGACTTGTCGTTGGTATAAAGATGGGCAAAATGGAGGAAAAAGTATACGTCAAGCTAAAACTCTATCCTTACGACATGTCATTCTACATTAATATTTTTGTTATTTGTATTCTGCTAAAAAATAGAAAAATCAAAATGGTATCATTTTGTCTTCCCACTACATGTCGTCAATATAGGTAAGTAATCATAAAATAATTTTCAACTTATATTCATTAATTTAAAAACACCATGTGTCGACGAGGTGTATTCATTATAGGTTTTTTTTCTTCCTCTTTTATATCTATTGAGATATTGAAATAATAAACAATTCAGAATTAAAAAATTATGGCTTTGTTTGTGTTGAAATACTTTTTAAAGTTCAAAAAATATGTTTACTTTAATTGTAAAATATTTTTATAGTTTACAGATGTTAAAAAACAAATATTCTTTTTTTGCAGATTGCAGACATTTGATCCATCTCTTCTGTTGTAGATTTCTACAAAATTGATCCTTGGACTGCAAACATTTTACCGAAAAAAGACAAACAACACCTAAATGTTGAGGGACCCTTTGCCGACCCAGACCATTTCAAGCCCTTACAACATCCTTTCTGCTCATTTTGTTCTAACAAAAGGTCTCTTGGTTCCGCCTTCTCGCGGTTTTCATCTACTTTTTCATCAAGATCAAGCATTTTGAAAGGAAAAGTTCATGCATTTTTAGTGTTTATTTTACCAAAATTAACTCCTTAATTTAGTTTTTTGTAACTTTTTTATAAATTTGTGTTTCTTAGATGAGATTAAAAGGTGAGATTCAAGGGTTTGTAGCATATTTAAGGTATGAAGTATGTTTAGTGTTTATGATTTTAGTGTTTGTAAGTATGGCGGCAAATGAACCGAACGAACACGAACAAGGCCTTGTTCGTATTCGTTCGTTAATAAATAAATTTGTTTAAGAACTGTTTACGAACACTTACCGAACAAGATTCTTTGTTCAGTTCATTAATTAAGAAAATGACATGTTTATAAAAAAACATATTAACGAACATAAACGCACACATTATCAATCAAAAATAAATAAATACTTGACATAAATATAAAAAATTACTTGATATAATAGTTATAAAAATATCTGACACAAAATTAAGAATATAAACAGACACATTAACAAACATAAACAAACACATTATCGAACGTTCCCAAACGGACATTAACGAATAAAAACAAACACATTATCGAATGTTCACGAACATTAATAAACAATCGTGGCTTGTGTTCATGTTCATTCGTTTAACTAAATGAATGAAATTTTTGTGTTCGTGTTCGTCCATTTACTAAATGAACGAACATAAACAAACTTCCAGCCAAACGGTTCACGAACCGTTCGTTGAATGTTCAGTTCGTTTGCAGCCTTATCTGTAAGTGATTATGTATGAGCCTATGCTTGTACGTATGTGTATGTATATGTAAGCAAAATGGCATATTAGTCACTGTAGGACATAAGCAAATAACCCTAGCATGCGGCCTTGACACCTATGTCACGTAAGATATCTTTTAATAATTCACATGTAGCGACTACACGTCAATATAGAGTTAAAGATTTCTATTTTTAATGATTTTTTAAGTTGAAGAAAGTTGGTTACCTGGACACTTATATTGACAAAACGTCGTCCCTATAGAGCAATCTGCAACAATGATGCTTATTACAGTGGATTTTACACTTATTACAATGATTTTGTGCTTACGACACCTGACCGTAGCTATAGGTCCAGGGCCTATAGCTACGGCAAGTTGTCGCTGCAAGGCAACATAAATTTATTCTGTGTACACTATTTTGGTAAATAAAATTTCCAATTACACTAATCTGAAAAAAACTCAAAATTAAGCCATCACGATGTGACATGTATATGAGCTTTGCTATGCATGTTGCAGCGATGATATTAACATGGTTATTTACATAGAAGAAACATACAAAATATAACATCTGCTATAAGAGATCTTATTTGAAAGCAACTTTGTTTTTAATAAAACCTAGTTCTTTTTTCCCCGCATTACCTTACAGGAATTTGTTCGTTTTATCTCGAGCTACACGTCGTGAGTTTGATTATTATCTTCTCAACTCTTTAAAAACCATAAAAGTGAATAATATGGGAACCAGTTAATATAAATTAATGCCACAATGATGTTTTCCGCTCTTAATCAGCTCAATTCGTCCTGATAATAACGCTTAAAGATCAAAAATCAAATATTCTATATTTTATAGAAAAATGGGGATATCAAAAATGACATTTCACCAACAAATAAATACCAAAAGCGTAGTGTTCGACTATTTGTAAAAAAATCTTAAACTTTGATGGTTAATACTAAAACCTAGATAATTTTACTCTAGCACAGGAGTTGTTAATTTGATATATAATTTATAGTGAGACCGAGGGGATCAGATACATAAAATAATTATATAAGGAAAAGAGTTAACAAACAAAAGTTATTAAATAAAATCAAATTAGTATAGAGATTAACGGTGTTAGGACTTAGGAGGGTTCATTGGTGCTTGATTCTTGGCGCCATCACCAATGAGACGCTCTGCATCAGCGAAAGCAACACAAGAAGGTGTGGTTCAGTTGCTTTGATCCTTAAATATGCTCTCGATCCAATCATGCTTCCAAACGGCGACGCATGAGTACGTTGTCCCGAGATAATGCCGATCATCGGCGACTCGTTTCCTCTTCCGCTCATTACGTTTAAGCTTCAAAGTGAGGTTAATACTCTAAAGAGTGTGGGTTCCATTTTCAACACTGGCTTCTATTTGACGATGAAAAGAAGTATTGATAATATTCCTTTTAGTTCTTAAAAAAGACAAAAAAAACATATAAAGAAATATATGATATTTTTTTCTCAAAATATCAATTTTACTAAGTAATCCTTAAACAGTCTCATTATTAAGTTTGTCCAAACAAACTTACGTTCCTTCAAACCTTCGTAACGACCCTATTTTGAGATGTGGTTTCTGAATCATGCGTGCAAAGGAATCTGTGGACTATCTAGTGATAACACATGATAAGACTTTAAGCAGTACATTAAAAGCTACAAATGTCACATTTTCTTTTGCACATAGTTCAGCTGCAAAAACCACTACACACAAAGAAAAATAATCAATTAAAGTAAATGGATCAGCTAATGTGTCACATAAATGCTTATCAAATCATACTTGACAATAAAGCGACAGAATAAGAAAGATTTTAACATTAAAATTTAAACTAATTAATAACCATCCATATGAGTCATACCAAAAGTAGAAGTCTAAGCATCAAACAGATAGTCTCCAAACTTAATCCTACAATGGAACATGGAACTGTTGGAAGCATCCACTTGGATTCCAGTGTTAAACAACCACTAACATCGATAACAGATTAAGGGAACGAAAACACAAACAAAAGCTTAGATTTCAGTGCAACAACCATAATCTGACACCTAAAACAAGGGCTTACAAACAGACTCTAGGTGTACCTTCATAAGATGAAGCTCAGCAAAAGGTGCAGCTTGGTTGTCCTCGAGCCACTTTGTTGTTTTAGAGATGGCTTTCTCCATTTCCTCCAAGATATCTGGGTGCATCTCTGATCTGACTGAAACTTGATTGTTTGATTCAGTATCTGACTGACTTAAAAACCGTATATTTTTAATCAACTAGAATAATTAACAATATTAAATCAACTACTAAACAAACAATCATATTATATATATATATA
>BJCM01064946.1:0-10564 GCA_018326385.1 Flaveria bidentis | reverse complement strand
CGATGGTGGAGGGGGCGGCGGTTGTGAGAGAGAAGATGGGGAGGAGGTCCGATGTTTTCATGGTTTGAGATGGAGGTCAATTATTTGGGTGAAAGGTTATTGTGTTATTAAAAAAATAAGAAGATGTTAGAAGTGGTGGTGCAATGTCTTCTCGACACAAACCTCATGAAGATATTTTTAATGAAAAGTTTTCCAAAAAACAAACAATCTGCAGAGCCCAACGTTTGCACGTGATCTGCGTGACGTAAACAAAAGAGGTCAAGAAGTGTTTCTTAAAAAACAAACACCCCCTAAGTTTCGTTGGTAACTCATAATGGTTAATAAAGTACACCATAATGATATATTTAACTTATATATGTGTGTGTGTCTATACATATTGTTACGTTTAAGTTAGACCTACCTAAAATTTAAGAATTGCACTATTTTGTTGTTGGATCTACAAGAGAAAATTTTCATGACTTGAAAGGATTTAACATTACAGGGGAAAATCGACTTTACTCCATATTGTTATGTCGTCAATCGTCATCCTCACGTGTATGTAAAGATTTTTAGGTTTTAGATTAAATGTCCTTCCTATACATAGGTTCCTTTACATTAAATGAAATTAATTGATAGACAAATAAGAACATGATCAATAAATATAAGAAATCAACCTTTGCATATGAATGATCGCTTAGAAAAATTATGTCAGAATGTTGCAACATATCGAAAGAGAACAAGTTGAAAGATAAAAGATGAAAAAAGAAAAGAAAATCAGGTTGAAGAAGAATCTACGTATAGTATCCAACGGAAATCAAAAAATTGATCCATTTTTAGTCCTATACTAGTTGGATTAATGGATCATCCAATTGAAAATGATAACATAATGCATAGGTTGTTAGAAGAAGTTCTAACATGCATATACATATAGTATACCACCTAATTACCCTATTTTCTTTATGCGGAAGAAAGAAAATTAAGAAACCTGCAAAGGCAAAATACACTTGGACTAGAAAAACATGTGCCCAAAAATAAGATATTTTTTAGCACAGGTTTTGATGGTAAAAAATGGACTCAAGTAGGGGTTTCTATAATGTATTAATAGCTATACCCATACTGCGGGGTTGTTTCATGCCATAAATAAACTCGAACACAATCTGTTGGGCAAGCGAATTCACATCTCTTACAACCGACACAATCCTCTTTTTTTGGAGCAGAAGCTATTTGTTTGGCTTTACATCTGTTCCAAGGAATCATTTTTAATACATCCGTAGGATAGGGTCGAACACATTGAGTACACCCCATACATGTATCATAAATCTTTACTAAATGTGACATTAGGTCTATCCATTTTTGAACGTGATAAAGTTTCAATCTAGTAAATTGAAAAATGAATTATATATTTAAATACTAGTACTAGATGAATCGATGAGTTCCCCAAGATTTTTTTCTATTTCTGGATTGACAGTGTTAAAATACTTTGATTTCTTATCTTTGTGATAACATGATCATATCTTACATGTTGGACATGCAAATTTAAATGAATTTATGAAAATTATAATTTATACGATAATATTACTTATTCAATAAATTCGATTGATTTATATGAGTTGATTTTCTGTTATGATAAATTGATGAAACAATAGAGAGTCAATAGCGGCTTCAGTAGCTGCAATAGCTATAACAAAAATAGAAAAAATGGCTCCTTTTAATTGACAACTATCAAATAATCAGAAAATGCTACAAAATTTAGATTAACCGCATTTAATGTAAGTTCAAGACATAGAAGAGCCCTAACCATATTCGACTTCTAATCAATCCATATAAACTGACAGAAAATAAATAGACACTCAAAACAAGTACATGTTCGAGCATCATTAACCAACTCCTTATCAATCTCGATTCATTTCAATATGAAAAACAATTTAACCAATTGGATTGATTAGAATATAACGAGTAATGGAATAAAGTAATATATTGGGAATAGATTGAACTAATAAAGAATTTATATTTTGTATATAAAGTCAAATAGAAAAAAAAAAGAAATACATGTGATAACTCAAAACAAAGGTTTTATAGTTCTAAAGAGTTATTATCAATGAGCTACAACAATTGTGCAGATTAACGCAACTAAAAGAATTATTGAAATTAATTCAAACGGAAGAAAATTTTTTGTTTATAAATGAATACCAACTATTACTTATTAGATCTTGCTCTACAGTATGGTTTGCTTTTGTAGTCCAACTAATCTTGTACCATGACGTACTGGAATAGTAGTAATTAGTGAAACAAAAAGACTTGTACAGACTATGGAAGTTACTCCATCTCCACGATCCAAAGATGGAAATCTTTGGGATATTCTGAACCATTTATGAACATCACAATAAAAATGATTAAAACATTTATGGCTCCTACGTAAATAAGGAGCTACGCAGTAGCTATAAAATAGGAGTTCAATAGAATATAGAATATAGAATAATGATATACAAACAAAAACCAATCCCAATGTAAAGGCAAAATAAATGGGATTGGCAAGTAATACTACTCCCAGACCCCCTAAGATAACACCCAATACCAGAGTAAAAGAAAATCATGTATTAGTCCAGGTAAATCCATTATACATAAGATAAGAGATAAATAAATTAAATCTTGCATAAGTTTATCAACCTGGTCAGGAAAAAAGAAGTAACTCAACTTTTTTTATAATAACTCTTAATTATTAAATTTTTAAAATTGCATTTTCATGGATATGGATTAATGTAGATAAAGTGATTTGCCTAATCTCTCAAAAAGAGTAATTTGAGTCTATTTATTTTCAAATCATTAATATGGACTATAGAAAAAAAATCTATTTTGAATATGAATATAAATTACAACACAATTCTCGCCGCCTAATCAATATAATCAATATAATTATGAATATAATTGTAGTTATTCACCAAACAAACACCTTCATTCTTTTAGATCAAAATGAGTTCTTAAGTTTTTATTCCAGGAAAATTTAAAATTGTTCGAATTATGTAATCGTCAATCATTGACATTGGTAACCGACCCAAAGCAATTTGATTATAATTCAATTCGTGACAATCATAAGTAGAAAGTTCATATTCTTCGGCCATTGATAAACAATTTGTTGGACAATACTCAATGCAACTACCACAAAATATACATATTCCAAAATCAATAGTATAATTAAGTAATTGTTTCTTTCTGATATCAGTTTCCAATTTCCAATCAACAACGGGCAGATCTATAGGACATACACGAACACATACTTCACAAGCAATGCAGCTATCAAATTCAAAGTGGATTCAACCGCGAAAACGCTTAGATGTGATACAGGTAAACAATTCGTGTGTGATAAGGTAATCATAAAACCTTGACCAATATACCTTGCGGCTCATACTGTTTGTTGGCCATAATTCATGAACTCAGTTATCATAGGAATAACATATCGTGAATATGTATAAAAAATAAGATACTTGTTTCTTTCTTTTGTTTGAGACAAATCGTTAATCTAGAAGTATTTTTTACAATGATAGAAGTTGGGAAGAAGTTGTTAATAATAGATTATTTAGAGAAATAGGTAAAAGAAATTTTCATCCAAGATTTAATAATTGATCCATTCTCAGTCGTGGTAGAGTCCATCTTGTTGCGATAGGAATGAACAAGAACAAATAAGTTTTGGCTAATGTAATAAAAGATACCAATTATTGTTCCAAAGACTCTACCCCTTTTAGTAATATCAAAAAGGTTAGGTACAGCTATGTACGAAATAGAAAGATTCCAACCCCCAAGTAAAGAACTGTTACAAATAATGAAGAAACTAGAAAATTTAAATATGAAGCAATGTAAAATAAACTAAATTTGATACCAGAATATTCGGTTTGATAACTTGATACTAATTCTTCTTCTGCTTCTTGTAAATTAAAAGGTAACCGTTCACACTCAGCTAGGGAAAAAGTGGAAAAACTAGAAACCCTATAGGTTGAGGGCACAAATTCCATCCCCAAAAACCATATTTTGATTGTATTTCAACTATATCAATTATACTTGAATTGTTAGATAATCATAGTAGATGATAACATCACTGTTCCCATCAATATTACAGAACCGTACATGAGATTTTCATCTCATACGGCTCCTCAAAGGTCACAAATAAATATACGAACCCATCCATTATTCTTTTTCTTGATATGTTTGTAGGATAAATAGATATAAAATTAAATCCATTGTAAGGGTCCCATTAGACACTGAAATTCTGTTTGCTATATATTGCTTTTGAATTCATCTTATCTTTTAAATAATATTCTTCTTTGTTGAGTAATAACTTAATCCTTGAATAAAATCTTTCTTGTAACAATATCAATAGATATTTCAACGTAACATAAATATTTCCACCAATCCAATTAGACGTTGCATTAGTTCGCGAATCATGACAATAATTCTATCTCTATATAGCCGTGTTGTAAAAATCAGACTAGTCGGTCGATTAATCGGTGACTAGTCGGGAACTGGTGAGCTACCGATTGGATTTCCACAAATCAGGAGCCAATAATCGCTAGTCAGTAAAATTGGTCCAAATCGGGAAAAGATCGGCCCTAATTGGACCTAGTCGGCTGTTAATCGGTCTCTATTCTGCATTTTTGCAAAATCTTGCGAGATTCCGGCGAAATTCAAAAATTCTGGCGAAAGTTTTGAAATTCCAACTAGATTTGTTTATATATATATATATATATATATATATATAACTAAACATATTTATAAAAAATACATATAAAAATATGTATGTGTATATATATGTATATATATATATAAATGAAAATTTCATATAAAAATTCAAAACCGATTAATCCCTATTAATCTCGATTAATCCCTAGTCCCCACCTCGCCGCCCGACTAGCACATAGCGATTTTTACAACACTGCTATATAGAGAAATAAGAATTCTATTTTTTTCTAGTGCAATTCATTCGGTCTTTCTATTTTATTTTTTTTCGTTCCTATTTTCCTTTCTCAAAAAAAAGAAACTTATACAAAGTTAAGTGATTAATTCGTTTACTTCGTTCTTGATAGTTATTTACTTAATTGGTGAATAGAAGTATACTCTGGATCGGAATCGTGGGAAGTACTCCTTGATCATTTCTGCCCCTAATTCTTTTTATAAACAGAGAAATGCACTTACATAATCTCTGTTACAAATCCTTTGTGCACCTTAGTGTTCCTAGCTATCCACTCATTACTCTCTATATTAAATCAGATGGGAATGAATATTGGTGTTCTATGAACGTCGGTTGTACGGATCGTGGCCTTGGTGCCCGATGTGTGTAGATCCGTTTGAATCCTTCGCCGTCTCCGCCTTTGTTTACAGTAAGAACATGGGTGGATGGTGGCGATGGTGATCACTGGTGATGGTAACTCTAGGCTTATCTTAAAGGCTTCACAACCTTTGATTTGATGCAGATACGTGGAACAACGACGCCTAATAGCGACATCTTGACATTTGGGGTTTTTAATTTGGTTGTGTTGTTGATGACTATAGTGAAAGATTATTATTGTGTTCTATTATTTATTTGGTTGATTTCTATTCTGATTCATAATATGGTTTTTGCTTTTCTGCTTATTGATTGTGTTTGCATGAGTTGGTTCTCTGTTTTTGTGTTTTGAGTTGTTTTGTTTTAAAATGATTCCGATTTTTGCCTGCACACAAGTTATTCAACAAAATGTCAAATGCAGGTTACATTTCTTTTGCTCTTAATATCGTCACTTTGGTTTTGGGATTATTAATGATGATGCTAAGTTGTCATGCATGGTTAAGATATGCCTAATTCGCCTTTTTTATGGCTATCATAGTATCATTCATATAAGTAGTTACGTTTATCTCCCTTATTTGAAGTGATATTTTTTGTTGCTTTGGGTATAATGACTTATACATTGATGTTATTTATAAAATCTAATATGATTATGGGCTTTGTAATTGACATCTTGGGATTAAAGAAAAAATAAGTCATTATTTTTTTACTTGAATGCTAATGATTTAGTCATCATCAATGTATTGTTGAATATATATCTATATCGTAAATATTTGTCAAATTTAAGAAAATCGTAAATTCACTCTTTGCATAATGAGCTCGCGCAACGCGCGAGCGAACCAACTTAGTTTTTATTAATCTACTTTTTGGTAATACATATGTTAATAGATAGTAAAAACATCATATAGTTGATCTTCTAAACCGCTTCAAGTCATTATGACTAATCAATAAATCTTGGAGTAAACAGTCTCTAATACTTATATTTACTTTACTTAACTTTTGTAGATAGGAAATGAGATTCAATCTTTTACTACAAATTTATAAGCCGTTTCTTTCACTCATATAACTATCTGGTTTCCTTTATCAACCCCCGAATAATGAATAAATAACTAAAATCTATATTCAACTCATGAAACTTCCTTCCTAGAAAAAAGGGAAGTATCGGGAAATTTATGTCTTAACGAATCACACGTAAAGATATTGATAACACACATAGAGTTAATGGTATTTCATAACTAATTGATTGAGCAGCAGCTCATAGACCACCTAAAAAGATTATTTATTATTTGAGTCATATCCTGACATAAGATGGCCGACAGGAGCAATGCTCCTTTGGTGCTTCGACTCTCGCATAAAGTTCTTTCTTTGACAATTCAAAAGTCGGAGAAGGTTTTTTACTAATGAATCGACAGTAAAACTCATTCCATACAGTATCGTTTACTCTATCAAAGTGGTGGATTTCTAGATTTTCATAGGGCCCTCCCGGAATTCCTTCTAAGGCCTGTTGAATAATTTTCATGGATTCTGTCTTTTCACTGATTCATACTAAATAACGAGTGAATCTCCCTCTTTTTGTGTAAGGCCCCGTTCTTAGAATGCTTACAATTGGACGTTCATCAGGCATAATACTTAAAACACGTTAAAATTCATTGGAATAATAAAACTTCGTAGCAGAAAATTTTAACAAAAACCACTTCATGTACTAATAATTACTTTTGCCAAATAATACATTGTTGTTAAAGTTACAAAATTATGTTTAGTTGCATAACAACACAAAAATAGTATTTTTGCATAAAATGGATGCCAGTTTTTATTTGCCAAGTAGATTCACCCTCTAGCCACCCTCAGCAACAAATTACCTGTCAACTAAAAATGCATAAAAGTCACTGTTACTAAATGAGTTCTAGTTTTATAAATAAAATATTTTTCCTTTCATTTAGAAAATTTTATTTACTTTCGTACATGATTAGTAATCATACATACATAAAGGTAATATCATTATTATCTTTCATTATCGCATGTATTTGTCGTTTCGTACTTTTTCATTATCTTTCACTGCTATCCACATCCTGTCATATACTAAATCTCCATCGTTGGGTACAAAGCCACCTCATTCCAGGGTTAAGAGACAAGGATCCCGTTTCGTACATACGGAGCGGTCATAATGATTGACTCCCCCTGTGTGTGAACCCTTAAGGGTTAGCCAAGATCGCACGCTATATAATACACATTTGAGCTAACAACTCTCAATGAGTTGTAAACCTCCTTACATTCCGCTTGCAATACTTTCATTCATTCATGCATTTAGCTCCACTTAGCATTATTTTTAATCTTTCGATTCATTAAGATAATTGTTTACGTACAGGATTATTAACACACCACGTCAAGCCATGCAATAATACGTAATAAGGAACATAAAGAAAAATGACCACAACATGCATAACATCAGTAACATCACCACTAAAACATCCCAGGCCTTAGTCTCTAAATTCCATTTTTCCAAAATTTCAGAAATATTTCTAAGGGATTTAGGGGCACGGGCACTATGCGTGCGCATGGGCATTATGCAGGCGCATGAACACTATTTGGGCGCAAGAACACTTAGGGGCATGGGCAATGGGTGCATGGGCCTTACTTAGGTGCATGGGCCACTTAGGCTCATAGGGAAAACTTAGGCGCATGGGCAGTGGGCGCATGGGCCTTACTTAGGCGCATGGACCACTTAGGCGCATGGGGTAACTTAGGAGCATGGGCAAAGACAGGCGCATGAGTACTATATTGGGCGCATGGACAACCGTTCCGTTTGACCTACACTATATTCAGACCCAAAATCAACATTCTAACATGCTCTTATCTGTTCTAACATTCTAAACACCTAAAATAGGTATATAAACACAAAACATAACCAAAGCACACCCAAATACACATACACCCGAGAAAAAAGCATGGGCACATGCATACGGTTCATATACCAGATGTTATAAAAAGTTAGTTACATATATTTTCAGCCCCAAAACAAGTTTAAAACAGTAAAAACTAGGAATATAGAACTCACTTGCAGCAGCCTTAAAGCAAACCTCCTCCAAACTCAAAGGCACTAGGAGCTAAAACACCTAAACACACCAACAACACCCAACCAAACATACACACACACACACACAAAAGGCTCAGTCCAAAGGCTGGAAACCCAACTAAAATCCATCAAAACACATGAAACACTCACCTTGAGTAATCTTTTTCTTCTTCTCTCTAAAACCGAGGGAAACTCTGTCTCTCTCCAAAAGTCGATGAAGTGATTGGAACATAGGGTGTGGGTGACCATGTTCACCTTTTTAAACATAATAATATTAAAGTTTGCCTCTTGCACAACTTTAACCCCTTAACTTGGGTTGTTTTACTTTTCTATCTTTCACCTTTATTTTCTTTCCTTTAATAAATTTCCAGGTGTTACAAGTCCACCCCCCTTATATAGGTTTCATCCCTAAAACTTGTCACTCCTCGAACAGTTGTGTGTAATGCTATCTCATTTCTTTCTCAGACTCCCAAATAGACTCGGATCCCTTCTTATGCCTCCACTGTACTCGTACAAGTGGAACCACTTTATTCAGTATCCTTTTCTCTTTTTGGTCAATGATTGCAACTGGTTGCTCAACGGAATTGAGTTGTTCGTCTACTTTGATGTCCTCTAATGATACAATCACATCTTCATCAGCTAGGCACATTCTCACATGAGATACATGGAATGTTGAATGAATCCCGCTTAGCTCATCAGGCAGCTCTAAACTATATACCTCAGGCTCAACTTACCTTGCTTTCTAAAACCGAATGATACCCTTCTAAGGTGAAACATTCAACATAGCCTTATCGATCACCTTGAATTCAATCGATCTACATCTCTTGTCATCATACGACTTGTGCCTATCTTTGGCCGCTTTCATAAATGCCTTGACCTTCTCCAAGTTCTCTGTCGTAGCCTTGATCACTTCTATTCTCCTCAACTCCTTCTGTCCAATATCACAACAACATACGAGCATTCTACACCTCATACTGTATAACATTTCATATGGTGGCATACCAATGCTAGCATGATAACTATTCTTGTATGAGAATTCAGCTAACAGTAAGTGTTCGTCCAAACTTCCTCCGAAATCAATGACGCATGCTCGGATCATATCCTCAAGCGTCTGTATAGTTCTCTCTAACTGACCATCCTGCAGTATCGATATTTGTCACTAACACTTGGTTTTTGTCTCAAACTCACTTAATCACACACGGTTTAAATGAAGCAGAGTCCCTTCAAATAGTTGACAATAATATACTATGTAACAAAGAACACAAGGAAATAAATTTCAAGGTACTTGTATATATTACTTCTGAACTTAAAGTATTACAAGACTCTTACAAGCATGTTACAAGAGTTACAATGAGAAACTATATATACTATCACCTACAGCCGGATATACTTTGATACTAGTTGGAAACCTATAACTAAAGCAAATACTACAAAGTTAAAGTTAAGGTATCTTAGATAATGTCTTATCTAAGATTTGGTAGTCATGACATGTCCATGACTTAACTTTTGTCACCAACTAAAGTTGGCAACTGTACTAACTGATAAAGGTGAACAACGGAATAGAGTATGGTCAACTACATGGGATTTGAGAAAATGTCATGCAGTATATCAGAGGTGTGCAATAGAGTGTCAGAAGGACCATACTTATGTCCACTGGTTCATAGTGTCTTCCGAAGGTTAATTGGCTTTGGAAGAACAAGTTCTTCCGAGGTCACTTATACTTCGGAAGAGACTACTTCTTCCGAGGCTTGGGGACTTTTTCATATCAACATTCTTCAGAAGTCATTGTCTTGATTTCTTCTTAGTCTTGAACTTCGGAAGAGAAGACTTTGTCTTCAAAACTTGGAGTTTTCCTTCGGAATTTGATCTTGTACTTGTCTTCGGAAGAACTCCATTTGCCTTCAGAAGTTCCGCACTTAGCTTCGGAAGTCATCACCTACTGGTAAGCTTTCACCCGGTTTGGGTCTCTCCTTTCGGCTAAGGGCATCCGCCACTATGTTAACTATTTTGTAGAGAATATGTATGAGGGTTCTGCTGAAGCAAAGGAGAATAAGAAGGATCTCCTGAAGCAGCAGTTTGAAAATTTCACCTTCAAAGTAGGTGAAACCATGACTCAATAGTATTTCAGGTATGTTGAGATTGTGGATACCCTGGTGGATGGTGGAGTGCCTCTTGAGAATAGAGACATTGTAAGGAAGTTC
>BJCM01064945.1:0-10430 GCA_018326385.1 Flaveria bidentis | reverse complement strand
CTACAAGACCGAGAGTTTCTCTGCTCTCTCTCTCTAAAACCGAAGAAGATGATGATGTGAAAAGAGGGTGGGCGGCCATGCCCACCTTTACACCAACTTTTCAAAGATTTTTGTCCTTTTTACACTTTTGGTCCCTCCACTTAGACCTTATAGCTTTTCTTTCTTTTATTCTTTATATCTTGTCTTTTAAAAAAACCGGGTGTTACACGCTAAAAGTTGATTATCTGAGTATTGAGACTCAAGATGATGGCTTAAGCCTAGGATTGTGAACTCATCAGTCTGACATGAGAAACCTCGCTGATACTTAAAATACTAATTTACACTAAAAACATTACTTCTTCGTTCTCTCTTTCTATTAAAAAATACTTTACAATATCCTTGTTATTATTAGTTTTCTCTTTCATCCACTAACAACCGCTTTTAAGAATATAAAAAACTTATAGGGGTTGTACCGTATTTCCCCAAATATAAGGAATCACGATGTAACCCCAATAAATTTTTTATCTTTCTTACTCACAACCACTTACAATCATCCTATATAATATAACGCAAACATTTATATCGAAAATAAGAAATCTAATGTAAATGTTGTGGGGAAACAAATTCAACCATAGGACCACCCATGTAATTCACTAGTCATAAATTATAAAAATATCATCTGATTTTACCCGCACTATTAGACGACTAACTCATGTGTTAAACTCCCCTAATTAAAATCTCATCAAACATAATTATCATTTATCAATTCGATCGTTGACTAAACTCACACAAAACCACCCACTAAACTCCACCATTTCTCTCTGGTATGTGAACACATGGATCGGAGTTCGACCATGATCACCATTTGTATCACCATCATCATCATCTTCTTCTTCTTCGTCTCATCTTCTCAATCATTTTATCTCTCTGGTGTTGCTCCTGTTGATTTTCAAACGGTACGTGATCTTCAACTCCTCAATGCGAATCACAACTCAATTTGGGATGTTGTCTGATGCTCATCATCGTTAAGAATTGAAGTTGAAATTAGGGTTTAGGGTTTTGTGATTCAGATTGAGAAATTGAATTAAGTCGTTCTTTTGGGTTTAAACTGGAGATCTGTTTTCATAGATCTTAATAAATAATAATATGACATTTGATGTTGTCTGCACTGTTGAAAGTTAGAATTTACTGTAAACTTCTGATGATTGATTAGATTTGTGAGTTGACCCGAGAAATTTACAAATCGACACGGACCGGATGGAAACCGATCCTGAACACACAAGGTCGGTCCGGTCTATGGCCCTCGTTTTTCATTTTATTCGGTTTTGGTCCCGGGTCGGTTTAGTTCGGGTCCGTCGCCTCCTTGACCCATGAATATCATATTGTGTTTTTCAAATTAATGATATTATTCATAAATATCATTCTAAATTTCATCAGACTGTCTGCAACAACCCACCTTAGCCCCGTTCGTGCCGTCCTTCGGAAAGGCTACGTTGTGCAGACCCATCCGTCCTTTACAAAGGGCACTTTATGGATGCATTTTGTGATGCCCACGTCACAAAAATGTGTGTTGTTTTGTTTTTTTATTGAATTTTTAATGAAAGTTAGTGGAAAGTTGATGTGAAATGCTGACTATGATTATTTGTGCAAAGGACGTCTTTTAACGTTCTGGATAGTCTTATATCATATTATGCTTTCCTATAAATATAATATTTACCCATTTAATAAGAAATAAAGTAGTTATTTTTGGTTTATTATGAAATGAGTAAATGTAATTCTAAATTTTATTATATCATATTAAGCTTTCAAGCATTATAAGTATCATGTTTATCTATTTATCAATTTCATAATAAATAAAAGAAGTTATTTTTAGCCTATTATGAAATTAGTAGATGTGATATTTTTAGTGATTTGAAAGTCTGAATAGGATATTACAAACTTTAAAAGTGCTTATATGGAATTATTAACTTTTTGAAGGATCTACATATAAAATTACCTTTATAATTCTTTAGTTTCCTATGTTTCCGCATGTGATTTGTTAAGAGTTTCAATTATTTCTTTTATTTAACGAGGCTGCTAACTTGTCATACAAATGTACAACTATAATTTTCATCGTAAATCTGATTATTGGACCATTAGTGTATGTGTGTATTATTTGTTCTTTTTAATCTCTTTAAATCAGTTCATATAATTTTCATGCTTTTACATTTAGGGTGATCTGCTTCAAGTCAAGGTCAACAAGTTGTCATCTACAAAGACACATCTTCCTTATGACTATTATTACTTGAACTATTGTCAACCCGAACAAATTCAAAACGCCATAGAAAATATTGGCGAGGTGCTACGAGGTGATCGCATTGAGAATTCAGTGTATATGGTGAGAATCTTTTCTTTTTTCTCAACCAACCTCATTTTAACTGAGTTTAGTGTTTCAGCAACCAACCTCATTTTGGCTTGTATTTTGGGTGTAATATAAATTTTGTTCCTAAAATCAGAGAAAAAAAAGTATAAAGTTTATCTCTGTTTCGTGCGGGACGCTCTCTTTTTATATGTTTTGATTAATACATCTTTAATCCGTCATTTCAGTTTCACATGAGAGAGGAGCTGAGATGCAAAGTTGGTTGTCGAATAAAACTTGATGCTAAATCTGCAAAATTGTTTAAGGAAATGATTGATGATGAGTACCGGGTTAATATGTATGCACCACTCATCTTAACTTTGTCATTACTTTAAAATATATTGTATTCTAAAGGTGTCAATTTTGACCCATTTACTTACAAAAAGGTTCGATTTGGGTTATGTTATATTATATCTCTTACATGTCAAACGGGAAAATTAAAAGGAAAGCCAAGAGGAAATCGGGTTAAACAGATTGAAGGCCACCCAAGTTGTATTTTTTTTTTCTCCCAGTCCATGATAGGTGAAGCAGGTAAAATTGAAGAGTTATCTAAAAGGGAAATGGGTCAGAGTGGGTAAATGTCATTCAGTTTGTATTTTAGTGCATAAAACCTTATTGCCTAGAAAAGTTTCCTAAGTGGGAAATGGATTGAATGGCTCAAACAGGTCGAAAGTCGCTCAAAGTGTGTTTCTAATGCATAAGACCTCCTAAATCCTTTTAGCAAAAGAAAGAAATATGAGTTGTTTTTTTGAACGGCTGGGATATTAGCACTTACTGCCTAGCAAAGAACTAGACAACAGAAAAAAGAACGTTAAAATAAGATCAACATATATTTATTAAAATGTTATCTGTAATACTAATAGTGAAAAGTTTAATCATTATGAACAAATATCATTTTGGGTCGAGCTGAGCTTAGCCATTTCAACTGATACAATAAACTTTCTCGCTCATACTTGTTTATTTATGTTCTCTTTGACTTCAACACTTATAGATGACTTATTTCTACTTGAATCTTTAATATATATTGCAGGATTTTAGATAACTTACCAGTTGCAGTTAGGCGCAGATTTTTTCATAGTGAGTCAGCCACTTATCAACATGGTTTTCGTGTTGGATTCAAAGGAAGCTATGCTGGTGTAAGTTTTATTTGAGAAAAAGAACAAACTTCACCGAGTTAATTCAAAACTGCTACAAATTTATTTGTTTGGTTATATCTTCGGCCACAGATGAAAAAATATTTCATCAATAATCACCTGAGCTTCACAGTCATTTATCACAAGAATCTTGAAACCAATTCTGCTCGAATTGTTGGGTTTGAAGTTACTCCATACAGGTCTGTTTGAAGCAAGAAATTGTGACCCATTTACTTATATTGGTTCGAATAGGGTTATGTTTATTATTAACGATTAAATAAGTAAATCCGAAAAAAGTTATATAAACAAGAAATGTATAAAAAGTTAAATTGTAATGCATAAAGCCTCCATTTTAAACAAACGTAGCCTGCAATATCTCACTTTTAGTGTAGGTCTGAGGAGGATAAAATAAGGACAAACCTTACCTCTATCCCAAAGGTCTATCCATAAACAAAAAAAACACAATCTAAGATATGTAAATTTAATGCAAGGTTTTTTAAATTAGGAGGATGTCAATTAACCCTTAATGCATTTAAGATACCAACTTATTTGAAAAACTTGTAAAATTAATAATAACAATAAGAGTTCTTAAGGGTAAAATGGGAAATTTAGCATAATTATAATTATCCACTACTGAAGGGGGACAAGTATTTTTTGGGACTAAACTAAGAAATGTGGACCATAATTTTTAGATGGAGGGACTGTTTAAAAAATAGATTAAAAATATTTGGACAAAATGTGTTTGGTCACTCACACACTGTTTGATATGTCACCCAACCCGCATGGCCTACCCATTTTGCCATCTCTAAATGTGATCATACACAATACTTTTTTTTCAGAATGGCACAAATTGTATTTGTTAAATTGATCAATAGTTGCAGAATAAAAAAATTATCTGACTTCACTGCTAACATGTGCCACCAGTATCAACCATGAGTACCAAGAGTGGGACGAAAAAAATCATCATTCAACTACATGTGACCAACATACAAAAAAGATAATTCTAGGGAGTAGTGCACCACAGATGGTTGATAGAGATAACGAGGTTGTATTTACGTACGATGTGACTTTCAAGGTACATTCTTGTGATGCCCTAACCTTTAAGATTGCAATTTAACCTGTTTAGTTATAAATGGGTCGATGTGGATTGTCTTTTATCTAAAACGGGTCAAACAGAAAGAATAGCTAAAAGGTAACGATTTAGATGGGTTGAACAGATCAAATGGGTTGAAACTGCCCCCAAAGTCTATTTGTGTTGCATATGACATTCTAAATTCTTTTGTTTAAAGATTAAGATTATTATTGTAATAATGACCCGTTTCAGCCAAACTGTTACCCAATCCACCCATCTTGCCACCTCTACTGCTCTACGTAGCACTTGTCTTTTACTCTCTCCCTTGTGCATTTGGCAATATTTTGGTCTCTTTTTTGTTTCCTTTAATTTTTTCAGTTTTCAGGAAAGTGACATTAAATGGGCCTCACGTTGGGACGCCTACCTCCTTACAAATGATGATCCACTCCACTGGTTTTCTATCATAAACTCTTTGATTACTATCCTCTTTCTTTCTGGGATGTTAGCCATGATCATTATGAGAAGACTTTACAAAGATATCTCAGGTTATAACCAGTTAGACCCACAAGATGATACTGAAGAAGAAACGGGCTGGAAAGTCATCCATGGAGACGTTTTCCAAGGGCCCGTTAATTCCGAGCTACTTTGTGTTCATGTCGGGACTGGTGTCCAAATCTTCGGAATGACACTCGCCACCATGATATTTTCATTATTGGGCTTCTTATCACCCTCCAACCGTGGTAGTGTTGTGACTGCCACGGTCTTTTTATGGGTTTTAATGGGCTTATTCGCGGGCTTCTCCTCGGCGCGCCTTTACAAAACACTAAAGGGTACCGAGTGGAAGAAAACCACTTTTAAAACATCTTTTATGTTTCCAGGTATATCATTTGCAGTTTTCTTTATTCTGAATGCTTTTATTTGGAGAGAAAATTCTTCTGGAGCCTTACCCTTCAGCACCATGCTTGTTCTCCTATGCTTATGGCTCGGAATTTCTGTACCGTTAGTCTTTATTGGCGGTTACTTGGGTTTCAAGAAGCCCATTATCGAAGATCCTATTAAAACAAACAATATATCAAGACAAGTTCCTGAACAACCTTGGTACAAGAAGCCTTTTTTTACAATCCTCATTGGGGGTATTCTTCCTTTCGGGGTGATTTTGATCGAGCTTTTCTTCGTTTTAACATCCATTTGGCTCAACCAGTTTTACTACATAGTCGGGTTTTTACTCATCACATTTGTGATATTAATAATAACATGTGCAGAAATAGCAATAGTCTTGTGTTACTTCCAGTTATGCAATGAAGACTACAACTGGTGGTGGCGGGCTTATTTGAGCACGGGTTCATCGGCTTTATACGTATTTTTATACTCAATTTTGTACTTCATCACAAAGTTGGAAATCACAAAATTTGTTTCAGGTCTTTTATACTTCGGGTACATGTTAATCGCTTCATACGCTTTCTTTACGTTGACTGGTACAGTCGGGTTTTATGCTTGTTTATGGTTTGTGAGAAAAATCTATTCATCTTTGAAGATAGATTGATGTAAAGAAAGGAAAACCAAGGGGATGACTACAATTGAAGGGATTAGTGTTGGTTTAGTATTACTTTTGGCTTGTAAGAAATAATGCGTCTGTTGTAACCAATTAATGTTGGAACATTCGGGTTGTGAACAACTTGGATGATGGTGTTTTGTCGTTTTGATATGTATTTGATTATGTTAGAATGTATAGCTTTTGATTGGTTAGAGTCTACAATTATCCGTTTTTGTTTTAGCACCAAGCGAATCTAGCCATTGGTAATTTCGCTCAAAGAGGCGAAATTGGCTAATTTCGCCCGACCCATATAGGGGCGAAATTAGCAAGTCTCGGACTTCATGTGTTCATTTAGAGTGGACTTGGAGAGTTTGGAGACTAGAGAGTCAGTGCAGCACACTACAAGCATTTATAGTGCCAACTCGGATTTTATGTAGCTTAACCTAGGGATTGTTCGTTTAACAAACAAGTTAAACACGTCAACCCAAACACAAGATGTTCGTTGGATGAACATACCTTGGCGTCATCCTTACTTTCCCTGTGTGTTATATGATCAATATGGGTATATAATCCCACTCACTCTCAAAGATTTCGTCTTACGTTGTTAGTGCGAGTCTATTTGAGTTCTTCGAAGGGTGGTGTTCTTTTTTATATCTACAGCGTATCTCATCGCTACAATATTTTAAAACACTACTTATGTTCCAAGTATATCATTTGCAACTTTCTTTGTTTTAAATGATTTGATTTAGGGAGGAAGTTCTTCTGGAGCCGTACCATTCAACACCATGTTTGTTCTTCTGTGCTTATGGCTTGGCATTTCTGTACCATTAGTCTTTATTGGTGGTTACTTGGGGTTCAAGAAACCGTTATCAAAGATCTCGTTAAAACAAACAAAATCCCAAGACAAACATGCATGTATACACATCAAACATGCATTTATACATATCTATGTACATACTTAAACATGGATGTTATAAAAAAAACAAGTTATTCTTAAGGCCCATGTATTTTTGGGGGCCCTTAAATTTCTTGATTATATACTACATCGTATTTCAATTTTTGATTATTTGAATATGGTTTGTAATTTTTTTGTCTTGTCAATATATGAGAAAGTGTTTGGTTAAGAACTTGATATTTATCATTGCGATTGCTTTATGTTTCACAAAATATAGTTCAACAGATTACTTGAGGTCTTCGTTTAACTTTTAGTTTTTGTCGAAGAGAGCAAATAATCAGTATATTTAAAAATATCTTTTTATTTAGTAAATCTCACTTCGACTATGATGCTAATTGTGAATTTATGTGATTTAGAACTCTTTTACAATACATTGTTTTATCATAGTTTCATGTGTTAACATCTTAAGAAAATAAATATATTTTTTATGAAAAGATCCCCAACTAAGAATCCGATTTGGGCACCCAAAAAAGTGAGTTGACCTTGTATAAAACATTCTATTGTGGATTTGTGGACTCTTAATTTAAATGCATATTAAAGACGCAAATATCTATCATGAAAACACTAGTTATTTAGTTTTATCTTGATAGCAACTTTATAGATAAAGTGGAATTTTATAACTTAGTAAGACTTTGTTACATGTGTTGTGTGACATTGCCCCAAGACGTTACAACACAAGAAAACGAAAATGTGTACATGAAGGCGCTACTTTTTTAAATAATGGCTTACAACATGTTAGTTTTTCGAGTTTTATTCTAGCGAAAATGCTCCTAATGTAGGATTCTTAATGAGTAACTACAATATCATACATGTTAGTGTACCATCCTGATGTAGGATTCTTAATGCATTAGCTACAATATCATAAATGTTAGTGTACCAAAATGCTTAATATCAGTTGTTTACATCCAAAAGTATTTGGTATCTAATCTCAATTTGTCATATTGTGCCAAGGCGGAAACATAGTATGTAAAGATCATGATTTTCATAGTGTTTGCTTACATCAAACAAACCCATATGTCAATAAAAGGATACCAATGATTGTAGGTAATAAATTGCAAATTTTTTTTGCAAATGACATGTTCCAATTTGTTCCCCAAATGACATGATTTAAATTATTTTATATATGATGAGTTTTACAACTATGGCCTACGACATATAGGCTATAAAAGAAAAGTATCGAACGTTGTTAACTTCATGCACCTCAATGTAACTCCATGATTCTTAGTTTACTAGGAAAAAGATACTTAAAATGTCAACAATAATAATTGTGAGTTCACAAGTTTTAACGTCTCAAACACTTCATTTCAACTCAAAAGACCTTGTTTACTTGATAACAATAATTGAACCTAGCATTGTTCATTAAAACAACACAAACAATAAGACTATTGCCATAAATTCCCATAACCAAACCCGACTGATGTTGATTCTGTCTCTACAATAATGCACTTAATTCAACCTCCAATCAAGGTCGGTGCGAGGTTATTGGGTTCAGTGGTATCTTTGTAGGTTTATTTTATCAAAATTGTTTTGATAATTATTAATCAAACCTATTTTGATAATTATTAATTAGATTAATAATAGTTAACACAACGGATTAAAAATTAAATACCAAAAGTGAACCCGATAAGATCTGGGTTACAAACAATACAGATACAGAATATTAATAACCTATTAATGATATATAATATACATTGGTTAATAGATAACCGTTTGAGACACCTTACTTCATACTTCGAAATTCATTGTCTTGTTTTCTTCTAGATCTTGAACTTCAGAAGAGAGAAGACTTTGTCTTTGGAAGCTGGAGTTTTCTTTCAGAAGATTCTTCTGGCATAATCTTCGGAAGTTCTGACTTTGCCTTCGGAAGAACTTCATCTGTCTTTGGAAGTATTTCACTTTGCTTTGGAAGACCTTTATTAATTGTACCAAAATTGTCTAAGTGATTGGTTTTGATTGCACCAGCCTTTCTAGATCCAATATATACAGATGTTAGCTTCCAAAGAGATTGAAATGATTCTCGATCACAAACGGGATATGTATTCACTCTGAATGGTGAAGCTATAACTTAAAAAAGTTCTTAACAAAGCATAGGTCGCTCAATCCATTAAAGAATTAGAATGCATATGTAGCATCAGATGTTGCAAAAAAGGTTGCTTGGATGAAGAAATTCATTGTTAATTTTGATGTGGTGCCTAGCATACCGAAAACCTATTGAGATATCATATGACAACACTAGTGCAATAGCTCAGGAAAAGGAACCAAGGTCGTATTATAGAGCAAAGCACATTCTCAAACAATTTCACTACATCCAGCAAATCCATTTACTAAGCCTATGTCTCAAGCTAAACTAAAGAAGCATGCTAATAAGATAGGGCTTAGGTTTGTTGGACAGTGGATTTGATCTGGTGCATTCAAATATTAACACTTACTTTGGATGTTTATGTTAATTTAATGGTTAAATGATTTATAAACATATGTTTTTATGTTTACATTTTTGCACGTTTAAGAATCCTTAAATAAGAATCATGGAAATCAATCAATTTAAGACTATATTGAATAGATGGTTGGTTTATAGAGATGAAAGCTCAAGCAATTAAGGACCAATATTCATTAAAGAATGATATCGGGATGTAACTCGCTTCAAAAGGTTGTTCATGGATCAAAGTCATAAGAACTTTTTAATATGTGATACACATATTTGAACTAACTCTAACTAGAGGTTGTACTTCGATGTTACCTAACATAGTTTCATAAAAGACAATTATAAGGTAACGATCAGGAATAAATCCAAGGTAAAGTGGGTGTTGTATGTGGTCAAAGGAATTATGCAATCCTGTGAAAATGAGAGCTAGACATTCTAGCACCCTTATTTATGTAAACTAGTGTTAAAATGCATAGTCACACTTAAACTAAGAGTATTTTGTTAGACCACTTCAAATTAAAGACAACAATTAGAGTACTTGAACAATATATAAGAATGAAGGAGATTTACGTCTTATGTTAAACGAATGTCCAATACATAAGGGATAATTGACAAGGTTATCATTTTCACACCCAAACTGATGGAAGAATAATCAGGGCAAACGAATGTGAATCGATCGTCCATAACTCATAGTAATAAATAAATTGAAACAATATTAAATGTCATGTTTATTAAATAACACTAATCAAAAATCATTCATTACAATAAAACAATAACTCAAATAAACACAACAAAAATCTTTTATTAATCTAGATCCAAGTATTAAATAAGCACGCATGAGTCCACTAAACTGCATTTCATGAAATCATATGAAATAGCAATGATTCAGCTAAAAATTTGCCGATTAGTAAATAGGTTTTGCATATATATATATATA
>BJCM01064943.1:0-12937 GCA_018326385.1 Flaveria bidentis | reverse complement strand
AACTTCAGTTGTCTTCAGCTGTTTCCTTCAGCTATTGCCTTCAGCTGTTGCCTTCAGCTGTTGCCCTCAGCTGCTGTCCTCAGCTGCTGTCCTCAGCTGCTGTCCTCAGCTGCTGTCCTTAACTGTTGTCTTCAGCTGTTGTCTTCAGCTGATGTCTTCAGCTGTTGACTTCAGCTGTTGACTTCAGCTGTTGACTTCAGCTGTTGACTTCAGCTGTTGTCTTCGGCGGATGTTTTCAGCCGTTGTCTTCAGCTGTTGTAGACATCTTCGGTTGTCATGATGTCTGTGGGACTTAAAGGTTTTTCTGATCTGGCTCATTGGTTCTTTTGGTCCAACATAAGAAGACGGTATGAAAAACATCATAACAATGAAACATGCTATCATAATTTATAAATTTAAAAGAGATTACAAAGAATTTATAACATGATTAAATATTTTAACAAGTAAGTTTCACTTTCTTAAATCTTGTTTATATTGAAATTAATCAATATATTAGACTTTAAACTTACCAACTTTTCAAGTATTGCCATTGTTTGTATTCTAGTTGTTATAAAGTTATTAACTTAAAAAAACAAAATGTTAATATATTGTTTTTAAAAATAGCTAACCATTTGACGTCATCTCTTCTAGGGTTTTAACAAGGGTTTCTTACACTCACCCCAAATTTCAATTCACAATCAACAGCTCTCGATTCGTCAAATTTGATCCAAAATCACACCATGAAAAGAGCTTCATCAACACTTCTTCACTTCAAATTCCAAAAACTCTGCTCCAAATCCCCAATTTCCCTTCATCCCAAACGTTTCATCACTCAAATTTCATCAATTCCCACCATTGATGAACACAACAACCACCTCAAATCATGCCCCAAACCCCATTTTCTCAACACCCCATCTCAAAACTTCAGCACCATGATCGACCCACGAGAACCCAATTCCCTATTATCCTCCAGACAAAGAAGAAT
The DNA here is from genome assembly GCA_018326385.1 of Flaveria bidentis. Classification (NCBI taxonomy): domain Eukaryota; kingdom Viridiplantae; phylum Streptophyta; class Magnoliopsida; order Asterales; family Asteraceae; genus Flaveria; species Flaveria bidentis. The sequence continues at coordinate 11,973 of BJCM01064943.1, read as the reverse complement.
CAAAGAAAGATCACAGCTTGTTGACGAATTCGAGGGTGCGAAAACTTCTGAAGAAATGATCAAAGCATTTGAGCAAATGGAACCCATTTTGGATGAGAATGAGATTGGGTTAGCTTGCTTGAAGATTGGGCTGAAACTTGATGATGAAGGTGAGTTCCCTGATAAAGTTGTTGATTATGCTAATAAAGCTTTGAAAATCTTGGATCAAAATGATGATGATGGTGGTGATGGTTTGTCTTTACCACTTGCTATGAATTTACAGTTATTGGGTTCTGCTTGTTATAGTTTGAATAGGTTTAGTGAAAGTTTAGGATATCTTAATCGAGCGAATCGGATTTTGGTGAAGTTAGAAGAAACTGTTAGTGATAGTTTTGAGATCAAACATGTGTTACATGCTGTTCATCTTAATTTAGCAAACACAAAGAATGCAATGGGTAGGAGAGAAGATGCTATTGGGAATTTGAAAAAGTGTTTAGAGATAAAAGAAATGACGTTGGAGGATGATAGTCGAGAGCTAGGGAATGCGTATAGAGATATGGCAGAAGCGTATGTTGCTATTTTGAACTTTAAAGAAGCGTTGCCGTATTGTATGAAGGCTATGGAGATACACAAGGTGCAACTAGGGAATAATTCGGTAGAGGTGGCTCATGATAGACGGTTATTAGGTGTGATTTATACGGGTTTGGAAGAACATGTAAAGGCATTGGAACAAAATCATTTATCCCAAAAGGTTTTAAAAAATTGGGGTCGTAGTTCGGACTTGCTTAGAGCTGAAATTGATGCAGCCAACATGCAGATTGCATTAGGGAAATTCGATGAAGCAATCAACACTTTGAAATCTGTTGTTCTTCAAACTGACAAAGAAAGTGACGATCGAGCTTTGATTTTTATATCAATGGCTAAAGCTTTAAGTAATCAAGAAAAGTTCCTTGAAGCTAAACGATGTTTACAAATGTCATGTGGGATTTTAGATAAAAAGGAAAAGTCATCACCTTTAGAAGTAGCCGAAGCATATATGGAAATATCGATGCAATATGAAACAATGAACGAATTCGAGACTGCAATCTCTTTACTAAAGAAAGCACAAAATATGCTTGAAAAGATACCAAATGAACAACATTCGGTTGGTACTGCTTCAGCTAGAATTGGGTGGCTACTTTTATTAACGGGTAGGGTGCAAGAATCAATACCATATTTGGAAGATGCAATTGAGAGATTGAAAGAAAATTTTGGTTCCAAACATTTTGGAGTTGGATATGTTTACAATAATTTAGGTGCAGCTTATCTGGAACTCGACAGACCTCAATCGGCTGCACAGGTTTTTGCATTGGCAAAGGATATTATGGACACATCTCTTGGTCCTAATCATGTTGACTCAATCGAGGCATGCCAAAATCTTTCAAAAGCATATAGCGCAATGGGAAGGTAAACAACTCATGTTTGTAACTTTGTATATTAATATTGCCTGGATGTGCGTTTTAAAATTGTTAATGTAATGTTGAATTTGAATTAGATAATCAGCCTATAAAACGAGACCTAGGTGATAATATTTGGATGTGCTTCTTTTGTTTGAAAATGTAATTAGAGGTGGGAATTTGAACAAATTACTCATAATTTGTTTGATTTGAGTCATATTCATCTTTAACGGGTCAAACAGGGAAACACAAAAGATTTAGCTGAGAAGGAAACGGGACAAATGAGTCGAAATGGTCAAGTATATAAATACATATATTTCTGTTCGATAAGATTGCTGATCAAATTGCTCAATGTGTCTTTGAATCTATACAACCTCCTACATTGTATTATCAAAATTATTGATCATATTTCTTATAAAAGTGTTCATTTTGACTTTTACCCAACCTGCCTATTTTCCATTTTTAACTGTAATCAATAGATAATTAGCTATTTGAAATGTTTGAAAACTCAAAACATAAAATGACCAAGAAGAATATTCATTTAAATGAAGAAAGAGACTAAAGTCCTATATAATCAAATATTTGTTAGGAAAGTCTGGCTCATCTTAACATTAAACCATATAATCATTTCAAAACACAAATACAAACAGCTCCCTAAACATGTTTTGTCAATTTCTGTACCTCAATTGTTGCTCTATTATCTGGTTGTGCAGCTACGCGCTTGCAATAAACTTTCAGCAGAAGGCGATTGAAGGTTGGAGAGGGCATGGACCAAGTGTAAATGATGAACTCAAAGAAGCCATGCGTGTTCTCGAGGAATTGAAGATGAAAGCTTTTGGTGATCTTCATGATCAAAAGATGTTGCCTGTAAATCATGCCAGGAGAAGAAGCTCACGTTCCACTGGTTCAATCGATTAAAGGTTATTGAATGCAATTTAGATTACTAAAGAAAGCAATTTGAAGAAATATAATTGCTTGATTGATTCCCCTTCTGGTGACCTTTCTGTTGACTTCCATTTATACCAGGTTGTAACTTTAAATGACAAGTTTTTGTTACAAGATAGCTTTTTGCTTTGTCGTTGCAGTACATATGATTCGATTTATGAATTATGTTTAAACACGCGTAAAGTTATTATATATCTTAGACTCGTTACTAGATTGCATCGCTGTTTGATGTTTAGCTAAATTTTTATTTGACCCGTTTGGAATAAAACATAATCTAATTAATAGTTTCACAAGTTGAATTATGCACGTCTTTTCTGCATGTTAGTTGGGCATGTTAGGTGTACAAGAATGGTTCATGATATACCCTTTGACCTAGGACCAGATCTGGTCAAACTGTCGGTCAACAGGCACACATGATATCAACTATGATTCTTTGGAAGCTTATTGTGCTAATGATTTATTAAAGAACCAATTCAGGAAGTTTTAGCAATTTTTTTATAAACCATTAGAAAACGATCAAATCAAACCGAGCCGTGCATTAGAAGCAAGTATGCTGGTTTTGCAGGTTTAAGATCAAAATGATTAGGTTCACAGTTTGGTTGACGGTTTTCGGTTCAAAACTCGGTTTGGTTTGTAAACAGGAACTCGGAACCTACCATTTAACTTTAACAGTTTATATAATTTTTATTTATTTTTACAATATATAGTTATGCATATGTATTCTAATCGACTAACCATTATCGCGTTTGGTTTTAACTGTTTTTGGTCGTTTGACATAGATTACCATTGAAGTTTTTTTATTACAGATAATAATTTGAAGAAAGAGTAAAGAAAATTGGTTCAAACCGTAAAAACCAAACTGTCAAACCATCAAACAAGTAAACTAGTCAGTACGACCGCCAATCCAACTTGGCATGTTTAGTTTTGTCATTTTTTAAAACCATAGTTAAGAGTTCGACCAGGAATCTTTGTCACAACAAGTCAAATAGGACCATGAAACTTTCATATTTTCGTTTTGTTTGACCCGTTTAGTTAAATCTAACATTTTTTAATCAAATACAACACCCATTAAAACAAAATTTTGACAACTCCAAAAATAGATTGCTATCTTTAGAAAATAGAACTTTTACCTAAGATATGGGATGGATCTAGAGGAGTTGACTGTCTTTATAAGCAAAAGAAACTTGAAAGACCAGCAACCATGATCAGAATTACTTGATGATTACTCAAAGTAAACCGAGGGACACCTTGATCATACTAAACTACTAAAGTATACCTTTTTTCCAACAAATGTCAAATCTAAAAAAACCTTGCTTTACTGACTTGTACATCATGTAATGTAAGTGGTACCTCCCATCATGAGTCCATTCCTCACTCAAGCATATTCTAGATAGAATACAATGATTTTCATTCATGAAAGTTTCTTCTAACCAAAAGTGATATGAGCAATCATTCTTACAACCCATGCTACCATTTTACCATAACCAAATTCTGCTTTCTTTCTGTGTAAGTGTAATCTTTTACAACATGTTATCTTATCTAACACAAACCCGAAAAAAGAACGAAAAAAGAACATAAAAACGAATAAAAAAAGAAAGAAAACGCGATATGTCTATACGCAAAATACTAGAACTAGATCGGTAGAATCGCGTTTCTTGATCCTCTACCGTTTCCAAACGAAAAAAAATGTCGTTTTGATCTGCCACTTGTACTCGCCTCTTCATTGTTCCTAGTTTCTTGGAGATCCCCATTGCTTTGCAAGATTTCTTGAACCGATAAGTAAACATGGCGGTCAATTGCTGAATCCATCGAGAAGGATCTTCGAATCGGTTGGATCGAAAATTGATCATCTTTTCCCCTAATGTCAATACTCTCATCTCCCATAATTGAAACATGATGAGTTTTTCTTGTTTTCACCCTTTTCCCACAAATCTTTCTTGGAGATTGTCCTCTTGATTGACGTGATCTTGACCCATTCCCATCCTGACCCAACTCGATCACCACAAAATCTTGATCCCCACCAATCGGGCTCGATTGGGGATCTTGTGGTGAAGAAGTTGGTGCAACTATCTGGTCTTTCGGGTACCGGGTACCCGAAATACTCAATCTACAAAGAGGACAATTCGCGTTGTTTTGAAGCCAAATATCGATACAATCCAAATGAAACGCGTGGTTGCAACTCGGTAGAACCCGTAAAGTATCCATTTCTTGAAAATCATTCAAACAAACAACACATTCAAACCAACTCCTCTTGTCACCATCACTTTTTGTGTATTGACAAATGGGAATCTCACGTATGAGGAATTCATCAAGCCCTTTAACCCGCCAAGGGGGAGTCGAATAAGCCGAAGATAACGGGTCGGGTACGGATCTTTCTCGGGTCATAGAAAACCGTCTCAATGGGTTGACTTGTTGCCAATTGAAGCAGCCTCTAGTCACAAAGAAGTAGTAAGAAACAAGCAGGAAAGCAGTTGCAACAATGCACAATGTTGCAATGGCTAAAATTGGGAAATTGGAGCTTGATGTATCGGATTCGAGCGTTGACTTTTGTTGAATCTTGATTGAAAGATGATCCATTGGATGATTAATGAAATTTGAGATTTTGACAAATGGGATCTGCAAGCTTTGTGAAGAAGAGGTGTTTGAGATTGATGGAGATGATGGAGGAGATGAAATCAAAGATGGGTCATGTGTATGAAGTGAGAAAAAAGTCAAAATTGATTAAGAAAAAGAGTGGAAGTACAAGAAGCAATAAATGAGTGGGGATGTTATTAAGAAACACATGGTTGCTTCAATTGAGATCTTGAAACATGGAGGTTTGACTTATCACCAATGTGCAACATGAGGTTGACAATCATGTTCACACACTCATATACATTATTAAGGTTTAAATATTGATTTTTTAAATAATTAGAATTAGAATAAATACATATTTATACTTAAAGCATCTTAATAAATGGTTAAGATATTTGTCAATTAAAACTATTTATTACTGAATTTAAATTTTTGTTTGTAACGGTATTTAATATTTATGATCTTATAATCTCTTGGTTATATCTAACATTTTATCATTATAACCTTAAAAGGCGTTTGGTTGAAATGAATGAAATGAAATAAAATTGAAAAACTAATATAATTTTCAACTAAAATTATGTTTGAATGGGTAATGACATGTAAAACACAATTGAATGTTTTACCACAATTTCATTTGGTTGTGTGATTTCAAATTTCCTCTCTAAGTGGTAGGATTTTGAAATCTCACAAACTAGGGAATTTGAGGTAAATATTCCTTTGAGTTTACTTTTAATTGTTCACTCAAACATATTTTCTAGAAAATTATACTAGTTTCTCATTTTATTTTATTTTTTCCAACCAAACGTCGCTACTTAAAACTAAAAGAATTTGATTCAGTATTTAATAAGGGTTTCAGACTCTCAAACACCGAAATTCGAATAGATTGTTTTATTGAATCGTTGATAATGTGTAACAAGAAACATTTAAAAACAAAAAAACAGTAGGTAACGTTTGTTTTTCAAGCTCCGGTACCAATTTGGTTGGGAGACGTGCCATTGCAGTGTGAATTAACTCAAAGTCTTTTTATCACAATTGACTAAAAAGTGAAAAGTGACTTTCTTATTATTGATTTATTTAAGATTAACTTGTTTTGTTTAAGCAAGTCGGTGCATACATGCCTATTAGTCTCTTACTAAAGATATGAAATTGGATATTATTTGAAAACATAGTTTTTGAAAACAAAGTTTTATTCAAATATATATATTAAAAAAGTTTTATTGTTTTTGTAAATGACATGTCCTAAAAAAAGTATCGTGCATAACTACAACATATTTTGTTTAAAGTATTTATTTTAGGTTTTTTTTAAAAGATGAAAATGAAATTTCAAATTGAGATAAAGGAGATGCCAAGTAAAATAAAAAAGAGACATGATTACACAATTCACAAATTTGTTTGTCAAGATAGCAATAAGTAGTTTTACTATTTTGACAAACATCAGTTTGTTAAAATTCTAGAAACGATAGATGTTTTAACAATGCGGAGACGAACAATTTGATGACTTTGGATGAGATCAAAACACTTTTTTTGTGTGGATTAAAAATAAAGGGAAGATGAAGGATTCTGTAATATATAATTACATATAATTAAATATAACGCATGTCTTAAGATTATGGGTTTTTAATGTTATTGGGCACAATCTCTTCAAGGTTTACGCCAACCGGTGAAATAAATCATAATTGGCACAAATTTTCGGAAAATTAGATTTTAGTAATCTAAATTACGATCCATTAGCGAAAATAACATTTACGAATAATTTGATCGATCATGTTTCTAACTTTCACTATATTGTTAATAATAATTCTAGTAACATAATTATTATAGATTCAAACTGGATTCACATTTAGTTTTCACCGATTTCGCTTGTATATTTTTGTTCAATTTTTGGTCATTATTGGGAGTAAAATCTAATAAAAATCAGTTGTAAAATTTAATAATTATGATATTTGGATAACATTTACAATATAGGTGAAAATCAAGTGTAAACATTAGTTTTTTTTGTTACGATTTTATTTTAATTAGCTTTATATTTATAGGCAAGAAGTTTCCACCCAACTGCAATGATATTTCATCAAAAAAATCTTTTTAAAGACGACATGTTATGTGAATAAATTACTGACGTGATGCTACAAAGATGTATTCACATACTATGGGAAAATTTACGATACAAAGTGTTGTTTTAATGCGAAAAGTACAAACAACAAGGACCATTGATCTAATAAATGCATTGTTAATCATGCAAGAAATATGTTTTTTTAACTTTCTTTTGTTTTTTAAACACATATAACGTTTTCATATGACATTATTTTTAAAAAAATACACCATAAAAACAAACATGTTATTCTCTATAATATGAGTATAATATTGCTATTTTTTTTAAATAAACAACATTTTTAAAGAAAATATCTATGTATTGTTTGTATAACTTGCGTATTTATCGAAGCGAAGAGATTTGGCACGTGACGATACACAATTTGTGGGTCATTTTGGTAATTCTAATTAAATTGTTACGTCAAATGATTTTCTGAAATTTTTATGCCAATAACTTGTAATCGAGTTTTTGTCCTATTGGTTACTCAAACACATGTAACATGACTCAACGTCATGTAATTTTGCGCTAATTGAGGGGAGTATGTTCAAGTTTTGTTTGAATATATCAAACCAATCAGATGATAGTAATAGTAGTATGCAAATGGACTTTTCTAACACATTACACAACCACAATCAACTACATCTTTTATACTTTATAAGATTTTAACAATCCCACCTTCTCTAAATGAACCTAAACATTAACCCAAACGAACCAAACAACCCGTTTAGTTTGATATACTACGTATAGCAGCAAAATCCGTTCGATTCAACCAACCGCTACAACAACAAAGCGGCTTCAACCAATTAACACCGTCAAGCACCAAGCCCATTCAAGCAAGCTGGGTACCAACCATTGATGGATTTTGGTACATCCCACGAGTCTCCTACAGCAGAACTCGACTTTGTTTCGAAAACCCAAGAAGTGCCCCAAGTCGAATGTAGTCAAGCAAGAAATAAGGGAAACAAGAAATGTGTGATACGACATTCACTCGTAAATGGAGGGGTAAGCAAGTTCTGGTGGATCGTCAAGAATACAATCCTTAAATGAAGTGTCGGATAGTCCGGTAAATTTGGACGATAAAACTTTCTTTGATTTAAACAAGAGTTAAGTTCGAATTTGCTCTCTGAGATTTGACAAAAATAACTATTTTCATCAAAAAATTATAAATATCAATTTACCTCCAAAAGTTTCATAACTTATTTCAATTTTAATTCAAATGTTTCATTAGTTATTTCAACTTAAATCTAAAATTATAAAGCTTTTAGATTGAAATCAAAACAAAATGAAACTTTTGAAGTTAAATTGATATTTCTAATTTTTTAAAGGAAAATAATTAGTTTTGTCAAACCTCAAAGAGCAAAATAGAAATTAACTCTTTAAGGGAACAAAATAAAAATTAACTTTTTAAACAATGACGCGTTACATGATGTGGATGAATACCATGTCCCATGGGAGGGAGGGAGCCAAATCGATCCCAAGCTTGAGTCGAGCTTTAGCTTAAATCTATTAGTTATCCCATAAACGAGCTTGAGCCGAGCTTTGGCTCGTTATTTGTATTGTACGCAGATTAAACCAAGTTTATTCAACCCGATCTCAAGCTTTAGTTTCACTATTCTAGCCAAGCTCGATCTAAGAATAATAGGCTTGACCTCGAGCTTTTGAAAAATCCAACGAGTCGAGCTCGAGTAAGGCAAAGCTCAGGCTTGACTCGGCTTGTTTACACCTAAACCCAAAATCGGATGCCGTTCACCATATTTGATTACGTGTGAAATGATTTCATCAGAACATTTATTTTTTTGTTATCTATTTATTTTAACAACATGTATACTCTAGATAATTTTTTTATATAAAAATTAGACATACATTTCTACCTTCTTATAATTTATGAATCTCCGGCGACTATTCAATCTTCATACATCGTTGTAATAGTTCCGTCACATAACTTGCTAAAAAACACCTCACCGGCAACCGTTGACTATTCATCTTAAAAGTCAACCAATTCAAGTCTTTAAAGTCAAAATCAACATCAGTAATCTTGCAGATCAACAACAATGGCGAATCTAGTGTCAACGTGGTCGAAAACCACTCAAATCCCACCGGAAAACTACATCTTCCCCGCCGGAGAACGCCCGGGATCGGTGGAGATTCCATTGTGCCACAACATCCCACTGATTGACCTCTCAAAAAGTCAAATTCAAAGTCAAATAGTGAAAGAAATACTACATGCTTGTCAAGAATTCGGATTTTTTTCAGGTTAGACCCTCGTTCAGTTTGATCATATTTAGATTCTTGTTGAGGTTAATTTCTGTAATTTGGTTATATACCCAGGTGATCAATCATGGAGTTTCTGAAGATTTGATTGATGACACCATGAAAGTAATCAAAGAATTCTTCAATTTGCCTGATGATGAGAAGGAGAAGCTATACTCGAGTGATTCGACGAAAAGTCGTAAGCTTCCAACGAGAAGTTGCAAGCTTTACACAAGCGGGTCGAATTACGCTAATGAAGAGATTCATTTGTGGCGAGACAATCTACGACACCCGTGTCATCCGTTAGACCAATGGGTTCACTCGTGGTTCGAAAAGCCTAACGATTACCGGTAAAATGACTTGAATTATTAGTCACAACCTTGATTCGGGTCAGGATATGTTGGATTGGTTGTTATTATTGTCGGGTTGGATTGACTTGTAAACATTTTCTTGTTATTCAGAAATATTAATGTGTGGAAAATATTACTTGAATCAACTTATTGATTAATAGTTAATTGACTTGATATGGTTATGTTGATTGTTTTGTTTTAAAGAGAGATTGTTGGAAAGTACTCGTTAGAAGTGCGGGAATTGTCGTTGAGAATCTTGGACCTGATTCGTGAAGGGCTAGGGCTCGAGCCGGGTTATTTTGGAGAAGAGCTAACCGGGGGTCAGTTGTTGTTGATCAACCACTACCCCCGATGCCCGGACCCCACTTTGACGTTAGGGTTACCAAAGCATGCCGATCCTAATCTCATAACAGTGCTTTTACAAGGAAGTGTTTATGGGCTTCAGGTTTTCAAAGATGAGCAGTGGCTCGGGGTTGAGCCACTGCCACATGCTTTTGTGGTTAACATCGGTCACCAATTACAGGTGACTGTTTTCACCATTTTCTGTTAAGAAATTAGTCGTCTTTTTACCTAAAAACATGAATTATAATTCGTGCATTTGTGTTTTAGATAATTAGCAACGGGAAGCTAAAAAGCGCGGAACATAGAGCAGTGACAAACTCGAGGGAGGATCGAACCACGATTGTGAGTTTCATCAATCCTTGTCAAGACACCATCATAGAACCATCCAAATCGACGATCGACACAGATGCACCTCGTTTTCGACCCTTCAAATTCAAAGATTTCTTGAAGTTTTATGAAGAGAAGAAGGGAGACACTGAAGCAATAATGGAGGTTTATAGGATTAAACCTTAACAACACATGGATGCCTCCTGTTAATGTATCAACTATCAATAATACTTTAAATTTCCAAATGAAACCTTGTGTCAAATGTTCTAATATTGTATACAACTAATACCTTCAATGATACCAAACCCTTAAAAGTTCCAATATTACAGTTATATATAACTAACTTATAGGTTATAGCATGTACAACAATAATATGTTTAGCATTTAGGATCTGAAGCGCACACTATCCATTCTTGATGAAATACTACAAAAGCAAGATTTTAGATTCCATGACGAGTTGCATCACCCTCCTCCACATGTCGAAGTCGGTCCTAAGTGTAAACCAATCGAGCCGCTCATGATGTATTTAAGACCGGCTGATAAAAAAACTCAAATAGAACCAAACTTAAATGAGCTCGAACTTGGATTGAGGCTCAACTAACAAACAAACACGAGTCCAAGGTAAACATATCTAGCTCTAGTAGGCTCGTTAATCAAAACAAACATTTTGTTTATATAGTTCTTATTTAATGTATTAAATGTATATTTATATAATAATTATTGCTATATATAAAATTACGATGACAATAATTAAAAATATTCAATAAATAACAAACAAGCTAAAACTAAGCTAAGCTGAAGCTAACATTAAACGAGCCGAGTTCAAATTTTAACCGATAGTTAAACCAATTAGCTATATATTAAAACTCAAATAGCAAAGTGTTAAAGCTTTTGCTACAAGTATTTAAATTTGTTGATGTTGTAAATTTAGTTAATTTTGGGCATTCTTACATTTTATTAATATACAACTTTACTCGTGAAAAATTATATTTTAACCTCTCAAGTTTAACTATATATATACATTACATCATATACTTTTTATTTTTTATACACATTCATAGTTTTTTATTCTATTATAAATTCAAATCAAATATTTTATAAATTCTATAAATACCTTAGAAGTGATTCTCTTTATCTACGTTTCGGTATAAATGTCATTCAATAAGCTAGGTTCCAAATATAACATTGTAAATTGTTTATTTTTTAAACGTTTATGTGTAAATTTCATTCAAAACATAATAATATGGCATAACGTGTAAGTCATAGATGCATAAACTTAAAAGCCATCAATGTTTTGACATAAATTATTAATAATCTTTTTTTATCTAAAGTTTCCAATATTATCAACACCATTGCCGCAACGGTTGATGTTGAGATGCCGTGTTTTTCTTAACGTCAATGCGTGAGTTCGCAATGACATTTCAACATTACTTTTTTCACGTTTTGTAATAGAGCCTGAAATCAATTGATATGCTATGATACCAATTGATAGAGCAATTGATTGAATCAGAACCAGTTGATAGGCTCCGATATCAATTAATAGGATCAATTGAGACAATCTGTAATGATCTATGAGAACAATTCAAGTGAAACACAAACAATTGTAATCGATTCAAGCAGTATCAACAAATTCACAGTTCATTGATATAGCTAAGACAATTACAAGAGTAAGAAAGCAGTT
>BJCM01064942.1:0-16238 GCA_018326385.1 Flaveria bidentis | reverse complement strand
CGACTGATCTAGTCTCCTGGTTCAGTCGTGCGACTGGTTCATTAGCATGAAGTTGTTCATGCGTATGGTACATCAGCATGGGCGATTCACATGAGAACTTCATATGACTAAGTTTGAATATATTTCTCAATCATTACATTACAAAGATTAATTCAAACAACCACAAACCTATATAATTAGTTTAATATGTGTTAATAAATAATAAGCATTCATACACTGAAACATTAAACATTAAGATCATTCATCACATAATCTGTTTCATTCAATTCATATATTTCAATTACATTGAGGACATGACAGACATATTACATTAAGATCGTAAACTAGGTACATATGCATCTACAAACTCCCCCTTGGACCTAGTTTCTATCGTTGTCTGGCATCCTTCATTAGCTCGTCAAACTTCTTATGCCTCTCCTCAACTATTACTCCTGTGTGTATCTCAAAAGAAAAACAGAGTCTTATCATATTTTGAACTTGGAAGGCCTATACAATATCCTGCAGATCATAGAACAATGGCCAACTGTATAAAGTATAAACATCATTAGCTGATTTGTTGGTTAGCCACATTGGGTCAAATACCCTGATGGTCTCCATTTGGTGCTCTTTCTGTAATACTATGACCGCTTCTCCTGTTCTCCAGTCATAATACCACCACTTGAACTGGGGAGTGAAGTCATGTGGCATTTTCCTCATAGGGATCTTCAACATAGTACGAGGAGGACTCCACTTCAACACCACTTTGGGTTTCCCAGTCCTTGGGTCCACCTTAGACCCCCGAATGTACCTTGTAGGTTGCTGAGGCTTGAAGTTAACCTATCATGTGTGGTATTCTCTCTTCAATGCAACTTCAAACCAGCTGGACATCTTCCTGGGATCGGCATACAGTAGGTTCAAGTGTGCTAACTGGTTGAGCTCAAAACCAGGGAGAGTCTTCAGATCATGTGGAAATCTGAAGTACTCGATTCCCTTCTCTCGCTTCACAGAATATACATTTAGATCCTCTAAGTAAGCTCATGCTATAATCTTGCTAGACACCTTGAGATGCTTCTTGACTCTGTAGAGCTTGGTGTATGCATTTGGTTTTGGCGCGCTGTGCATTGGGCATGAATCTCTGCAAAACGAGCGGCCCACTCAGCTTTTTTGGTCTCAACATCTGCATCCGAGGCTTTGGCTTGGCTCTCTGATTTCTCGGTCTCCCTCTTCATCGTATCCAATTTAGCATAGAAGCCAATGTTGAGCGTATCACCAAAATCGTGAACCACATTTCCCACTCGATTAGTATATTCAGGATAGTGATATGCTGTGTCGTCTTCAATCTCTATCTCATCAACATCATGGAGCTCGTCTTCATTAGAAAAATCGACGGTAGGGGCATCTTTGACCAGTTCATCCGGATTCAACCGGAACATCTCTGCCAGTTGCTTATCAGTGAGGTCATGGATGATTTCTCCTTCTTCGGGAGCATAGCTCACTGACCTCCTAACTATCCCTTGCAGATCAAGAATCATAGTGAACTGAGTCTTGATCTGTTTCAGGGGAGCAACATCATATTCATCTCTTTGAAAGTTTGGATCTTATCAAACTTTACTTTCTAGTTCCCTACCTCCCCTAGAGCTGTGATGTAACCTCCTTTATTTCCCGCAAAAGAAACATGACCTGCTTTAATTTGTTTGACGTTTGACAGGAGTGCCCGGTTCCCGGTCATGTGCCTTGATGCTCCGCTATCTACGATCCAAGTATTTGTATCAGCACTATAGCGAACACCCTGCACATTCAATGGAAATCATTAGTTGATGTTAAGGACCCAAGCCTTAATTGGATTGGGTGACCCAGAGGCATCACACATCATAAATTCCAGCCATTGACCTTTTGAGGGTGAGCGAAGATCTATTTTCTTCTTGTTCTCATTATCAGATTCAAGGATAGATTTCTCTTTCCATAAACTAGTCTTATGTAAGGCCTGTTTGTGATAAATAGACGACTGGTTGATAGTTGAACTTTAGGTTCACTGACTCTTTTTGGTGGAGTCATGGAGCTTCTTTTGGAAGAGATTACTTTAGTGTCATAAAGTTCAACCTTTTTCTTTGGTGTCTGATAAGAAGGACAATAAGACACGATGTGTCCATACTTTCCACAGTTGTAGCATGATTTGCTTTCAACTTGATGACTTAACTATTTCAGTGGAGGAGTGTGTGTGTGACATTGTTTTGTTTGGGTTTTGACATTTCTTGCATAGATGTTTTATCCGGTTTAACAAAATTAATTGTTTGAACATTTTTAACATCTTTTCCTTTTTGATTCTCTGGACTTAGACATGAAGCATGTTTGTGGTTAACTTGTTTGGTCTTTTTGGGTTCAGAATTAGACTTGGTTGACCCAGACTTAACTTTAACCTGTTCAAATTGTTTGTCCAGATTGATAGAAGGCATTTTACCTTGTGATTTTGTAGTGGTCTCCTTTAGTTTAGTGTCAGATTCATTAGGTTTACATGTGGAATCTAGATCACTTACTAGAGGAGTGGACACCACATGATCCTTGATTGGGTTGTTATTTATTGGTTTACTTTTATCATTTATCAAGGTTTCATGTGGTGGTGGAACCACTTTATAACCCAAACCCTCCCCATTGTTGCGTTCTCTCACTAAGTGTTGGAAAATGTCAGAAGAACTTGTCCAACTGTATAGTTTTTGCTTTAAAGAGTTTACTTCTACTTCCAAGATTGCTTTTTGTTTCTTAGTGTCTTCTAGGGAGTTTAGATAGAACTCAATGTCATTTGCCTGGTTAAAAGCTACAACTTTGGTTTCCATAAGTTGTTTGTTCAAAAGTTCTATATTTTCTTTATAGATGTGCTCATTTTGTTTTGAAATCCTATTAGCTTCTATGCACAATTGAAAATCATTTACTAAGCTATCATTGTGATCTAATAACCTAGCAAATTTTAAGTCAATGCTTTCCCTAAATTTGTTACATTCAATGCATGCATGACTATCAAATAATTGTTCAGTGGTACTTACCTGAGAGGGTGTGATTGAATCAACCATCAAAGCGGAGTTTGACTTTTCTGGTTCTGATGATTCTGAACATTTTGAACTTGTCCCTTCTTCAGGTAGGTGATCAACCACAGTTACAGTTTCTTCAATATTTGACATCGCGAGTTCCACTGCAATATCACCTTCACTTGCTGAGTCGTCATCTAAGTCCTCAACACTAGCAATGTTGGATTCTCCTGCAGACACAAACCGAAAGCTCCAATCTTGTCCTTCATCATCATGAGCAGTCAAGGCTTTAGGATCCTTGCTTGACGAAGTAGGACTACTTGTGGGTTTATCCTGACAATTAAAGGATGAGAAATGATTCCCCTTTCATGTCTTCTTGGGCTTCACACACTCACATTTGAAGTGCCCCTTTTCCCCACAGTTAAAGTAGGTTACCTTGGTCTTGTCAAAACCGAAAGTTGTGTCCTTAGTAGCAACCAAGTTTTGTCCGGTTTTCTTGACAAACTTCTTAGCTCTCCAGACAGCACTTGCTAAGGCCCACATTATGTCCATCCTTTCCAGCACTGTCTCATCTACCTGCTTGTAGTCCTCATCTTCCAGATGGCAGTTCCTAATTTTCCCAGCAACTAGCCCATCATATGAGTGGACGACAGCTGCTAAGAGGTCCATGTGCTCCTTTGCTACATCTACTGTCATATTCTCGAGATTCTTGGTCTTTAGTTTTGTAGCATTTTCTTCAGGTGCTATGTATTGGGTACCAGAGGACCCTGAGGTGTAAGATCCTGAAGAAGAGGCTTGAGATGGACCAACTGAACTCGACACAAAAGTTGTTTGTAGTGGAGCTCCAGATATTTTGGCTTGTGGAGTTGAGTTGTATAGAGCTAGATACTGATCATAAGTAGACTTTTGTGTCCTGTACTTCATCCTCAACTCCTCCTCTCTCAACTTTAGAATGAAGTCATTTATGTCTAACTTCACTAGGATATCATTCTATCTGAGGTTGGAGACAAAGGAAACCCACTTCTCAGGCAACCCATCTACAAAGTTTGAGTCTTTGTCTTCCATAGATGTGGTAACTCCATGAGTGTGCAGCTCACTCATTAAATGGTAGAACCGATCAATGACGTCATCCAAGCTCTCCTTTCCTATTGACGAGAAGTTGTCAAACTCCTTCTTCAACGCTTTAGCCTTTAGAGCTTTTAACGATGCATTCCCTCATACCTCTTTTCCAATCCATCCCACAGCTTCTTAGCTTGCTTGTTCTCAGAAAATTGAAGGAAGATGTCCTTAGGAATTGACTGAGTTAGCAAGGCATAAACTTTCTTCTCAGCATTGTATTTTACCTTTTGTCCATCAGTCATGCCTCTTAACGTAAGTTTGACTCCATCTGCACCTACATGCATGCTATACCCTGTCTCTATCGACTCCCACAGATTGGGATCTACGCCATTCAAGTAGATCATGAATCTTTGCTTCCACTATGGGTAATCATCTAACGTGATTAGCTTAGGGGGTTGGTTATGATTCCCCACTACATTTTCCATAAGCAATAGATTCTAGATCCTTGAATCTCTCCCCATGGTGAACGCTGAATATTGATCCTCCGTTACTATCAACTTTTAACTTTGGAAAAAAATGTGTTACTTGTGCGAATGAAGGTGTGCGATTGGATAGCCCGTGCGATTGAACAATGCGAATGGCTAAAAGTGCGAATGAACCAATGCGAATGAATCAATCGTGCGTATGGACCTGGCCGAATGAACACTGCGAAAGGACAGTTCAGTCGTACGAATGGATGTACGAATGGATGTACGAATGAGTCTAATCGTGCGAATGAGGGATGCAGATGAATTCAGTCGTGCGATTGAGTCAATCGTGCGACTGAGTCTGCTGGATTTTGAGAATTCGAAGGTTTAAGGTATCTTGGACGCAAAAATACGAATTTCTCACTAACCGTAATTGTCGTATGTCGGAAATAGTTAACTTTATGAACTGGAGACGTCTAAAACACCATTTGACACAAAAAGATTGTGTTTTTAGTGAAAAATCAAATTTTTTATATAAAAACGATTGAATCACACGTAAATCAAGAGCCAAAGCTCTTATACCACTTATTAGGATCGTGTAATGGACGAAATACTAACTGATAAACATGTATACCAACTCAAATAGTGCGGAATCCTCTTTGATTGTCGATCCAATTAGTGAGAACGCACGTAGAAACAATTGTAGATTGAAACTAAACGTTAAGAACAATTTGTAATCGATCTAGTGCGATCGATGAACTTGGAACAGGTTCTTAGAAGTCTCTGGATGGCTAGGGTATGATTTAGTATGTAGGTATTCGAAGTGTGACGTTTTTCCACGATTTAAATGGTATTTATAGGTTAGGGTTTCTCATTCGTGCGACTGAACCATTAGCATGGTTTAGTCATGCAATTGAGTCATGCGGTTGATCCATTCACATGACTGAGTGTTCATTCGTGCGACTGAGTCAATCTCATGTTACAATCATGCGACTGATCCAGTCTCCTGGTTCAGTCATGTGACTGGTTCATTAGCATGAAGTTGTTCATGTGTATGGTCTATTAGCATAGGCCACTCGCATGAGAACTTCATATGACTAAGTTTGAATATAGTTCTCAATCATTACATTACTAAGATTAATTCAAACAACCACAAACCTATATAATTAGTTCAATATGCGTTAATAAATAATAAACATTCATACACTGAAACATTAAACATTAAGATCATTCATCATATAATCTGTTTCATTCAATTCATATATTTCAATTACATTGAGGACATGACAAACATATTATATTAAGATCATAAACTAGGTACATATGCATCTACAAACTCCCCCATGGACCTAGTTTCTATGACTCTTAATTTAATAGGTACCAAAAGAACCAATCATGACTCTTAATTTAATGATCTAATGAATGGTATTTAAAGAGCAAATTCAAATTTTAGAAGTAAAAAAACCAGACTTAAATGAAGCAAATGCAATACTGGTATTTCAAATTCAATTAAGAAAACCTCCCTCCAAATATTCTCTTTTTAACCTCTACCACTTTTTCTTCCCTAAAAAACGAACTCCAAAGCCAACTTATTAAAAAATTCTTTAACATTTATTATATTTTTCTCTTGAACAGAAATATTTATTATATTTATTTTTTTAATCATATAATGGGAGAAAGCAAGGTTCCATTTATTATAACTGAAAATTTCTTTCTACTCTTGCTATGCAACGTTAATTAAGATATATAAAATCTATTGCATTTTTAATAATTTTATATAATTTCAATTACAAACTAAACAAATTCTAACACATTTTAGTTGATACATTTTCTTATGAAAAAGGCTCATGAATGGGGAGATTTAAGAAACTAAGATTTGATAAAACATGAGATTTGGCGTCACATCTTGACCGAAGCGTGAAATGCTTTGGATGTGACTAGCTCGTTCAGAATACATTGATCAAGAAAGTTTAAAGAATTCAACCCAATAAAACATAACATAACATAATATATTGCATGATTATAGATGATTAGGATTACATGATATCATTAGTAGTCAAAATTTAATATAGCTTAATCTTATTACAAAACATATTATCTAACTGCTTCATCTTCAGTAACGATGGAAGTGAGCATCCATCGCTAGGCTGAAATCATGTAGATTAACAATTGGATTCACAAAAAATTTTCCCATGACTTCTCCCCAACCATTGTACACATCAAAAGAAAACATTAAACTGTTAGACATGTTGGATACCTGAAAGAGCATACTCAAAATAATCAACAAAGAGTTGGTGAGATCATAGGTTTGATATTTTAACAAAACATATATATTGATGCAATATAATTACAACCAAAGTTGCTTATAAACAAATGATTTATAACTGTCACAATATAAATCACAAATCAGATAATATAGCATCACGACACTCGTCCTGTTGGTGCAAGAAATAATTTTTTAAGTAGCGCTACCTATATTATCAGAAGGTTCCACATCCGAATTAGTGGTTGTATCATAATAACAGTAAAACACAAAATCCTTCTACATATGCATCAATCTCAAAATAGTATATTTTTTCCCCCAAAAACTTTATAAATACAAATGGGGCTATGAGTCTCACCTTTACTCCGGTGGATTTCCTATAAAAACATTTACAAACAATTAATATTTCTTTAAAATTTTCAACATCTAAGATTATATAAATCAATATAGAACCTATAATAAGTTATATTTCACGAAATTTTAACAATAGATATATCCAAAAATCAGATAATATACGTCAAAATTTCGTATATCAACTATTTACAGTTTTGGTTCTGGAATTTTAATATTTGAATAAACTATCAAAAATAATTACGGGTTTTCATAATTCACCAAAATTAATTAATATTAACATGTATAATGTTTCATAATTGTTTGATGTTCTAAGTCATAACAAAACCCTTTTTAATATCTTTTTTTGTTCTGACAATAATTGGTAAATATAGTAGAATATATCCAAAATTCCAAATTTCATAAAATCTGTTCTAATCTGTTTATAATAATTTGTATAAATTTTTCATAATTTATCTCTTAGTTTAATTATTTATCCCGATTTTTTATTCACAGATTCTTCTAAAATTTGCATCTTCTGTGTATTTACGAATTAGGTCATGAAACTTGTTTTACAGGTCATATAGAACATCATATAATTTTTTCCAAATTTTTACTAGTTTCAGATCGTCTGGTTGCGAATTTTCATTTAATAACTTATAAGATTTACATAAATTATTTTACTTATTATAATTGTACCAAAATTAGCAGAATGTTACTTTTTAATATTTATAACAAATTCACATTTTTTATTCCCACAATCATAGTCATTTAAGTAATAAATTAAATTTATCAAGATTACACATAATTTCAACCCTTTATTTATAATCTATTTGTTTGATTTCATAATTTATCATATTTTTCAGATTCTCAAACTTTTCTCATTGGTTTTTGATCAAGATGAAATATTTGTAAAGTTTAATTAAGAACTTTTGATGTATTAATCACAAGGGTTGGTTATAAGTCTCATTTATGGTTTAGGGAATGAAAGCTTGATATTGACAGAAGGAGAGGGTGGGAAGAGGTTGATGATATCTTTTAAACCTTGGTGAATCTAGTTGCTAATCTTGGTCTTGGTGTTCTTTATTTCTTGCAACAATGATTTGGAAGATGGTGGTTAAATGAGGCTTGGATGGTGTTTAGTTGATAAGATAACCATGAGAGGGTGTAGGAGATGGTGGTGATAAGCGATTGTTATGGTGACCGAGGGTGAAAATTTGAAGGTGATGGTGGTGCTCTGATGTTGTGGTGAAGTGGTGGTGACAGAGAGCTTTGAAAGAGTAAAGATAGGGGTGTTTGTTTGAGAAGATGGTGAGCATAGAGGTAATCGGGTGTGTGTTATTATGGAAGTCTTGACCGATGGCCATAAGTGGCACTAATCATTACATCTACTCCTAGCCTTGGTGAGTAAGCTAGATGTAGGTCTTTAGGTGGCAAGATCTTGGGTCATTGGATGCATGGTGGCGGTGGTGAGATGTCTTAGCGTTAATCACTAGGTTTAAAGTTTAATTAGGGTAGCTTAGTTTCCTTAATGGTCCAAGGTTATAGCTTGAGTTAGTGTTTAAGGTTTACTTAGTTTTGTTTTGATGCTAACTTCCCTTTGATGTTGCATTGTATTGTGGTGTTTGGTTGGGTTGTATCTTGGTTCACTTCGTGTTTGTTTGGTGTTATATGGTTGAGGTACTTTTGATCATGTAATGTTTGGTGTCAAAAGGTTGTGTTTTTTGATACATGCATACGTAAATTTCATGCATGCATGTAAGCATGAATACGTACAACACATATACATATATGTTAAACATGTAAAATTCATATAGGGTTAGTCAAACATAGAGGAATATGTATTGAAGTTTTATTAAGATATTAATTTATCTAATCTTAATTCTAGGGTTATCATATTCTTCCCCCATAAAAATAATTTTGTTCTGAAATTTATTGGAGAGTAATACCTAGAGTTAAGGAGAACTTATTTGATTACTGACTTTAACCAAATGGGGATACTTTCTCTCGATTTCATCTTTCCTTTCCCATGTATAATTTGGTCCTCTTTTCGTATTCCATTTATCCTTTACTACGGGGATTCTATTCTTTCTTAATCTTTTTACTTCTTTGTCTACAATGACTATTGGTTCTTCTACAAAATAGAGTTTCTTGTCTATTTTGACTTCTTGAATTGGCACCTTTAGCGTCCTCTCTGTTAGACACTTCTTTAGGTTGGATATGTGAAAGGTGTTGTCTACTTCACTTAATTCCTGAGGCAAATCTAATCGGTATGCTACACGACCTATTTTGTTAGTGATATCAAATTGGCCAACATACCTAGGGTTTAACTTATTCCTCCTTCCAAATCGGACGATTCCTTTTGTGAGCAATATTTTTAGATAGACTTTATCTTCGACTTGAAATTTTAATGGCTTTCTTCATCTATCAGCATAGCTTTTGTGTCGATCACGTGTTGTCTTCAATTTATTTTTGATTTCAGTGATCTTATCAGATGTTTCTTGAATTAGTTCAGGGCATGTAAGTTGATTTTCTCCTATTTCATTCAAACATAGGGGTGATCTACACTTCCTTCCATACAAGGCTTCAAATGGGGCTATTCCAATACTTGTATGGTACCTTCTATTATAAGAAAATTCTATCAAAGGAAGGTGTATATCCCAATTACCACCAAAATCCAATACACAAGCTTGCAACATATCTTCTAATGTTTGAATTGTCTTCTCACTTTGTCTGTCCATGTGTGGATGATATGTTGTACTCAGGCTTATCTGAGTTCCTAAGGCTTTTTGTAAAGTTTGCTAGAATCTTGATGTGAATCTACTATCTCTGTCTAATATAATTAAAATGGGTATTCCATGTCTGGATACAATTTACTTAATGTAGAGTATTGCAAACTTTTCCATTTTATAGTCTTCCCTAATTGGTAGAAAATGTGCTGATTTGTTTAATCTATCAACTATAACCCAAATTGTGTCATAACTACTTGTGGTTCTTGGTAGCTTGGTCACAAAATCCATGGTAATTTGGTCTCATTTTCATTCTGGGATTTCAGGTTGTTGTAAGTATCCTAAAGGTTTTTGGTATTCAGCTTTTACCCTTGAACATGTATCACACTTTTCTACAAATTCTTTGACTGATTTCTTTATACCTGGCCACCAGTATTGGCTTTTCAAGTCTTTGTACATCTTTTTATTCCCTCGATGCATGGAATACCTTGACTTATGTGCTTCTTGGAGAATAATTCTTCTAAGTATAGCATCACTTGGTATCCAAGTTCTTGCTTTGATCTTCAAAATTCTATCTGTACTTTCTTCCAAGTCTTTTATTTGTCTTTTTATCTTTAACTTATCTTTTTGTTGAGCCTACCGAATTCTCATGGCACATACTCGTAATGGGTTAGCTCTTTCTTTTCGACATAAGGTATCAACTACTAGATTTGCTTTTCCTGGATGGTATTTGGCATCACAATAATAATCACTTAATAATTCTACCCATCTTCTTTGTCTCATAATCAACATTTTCTAATCAAATATGTGTTGTAAACTCTTATGATCTATATATATTGTATACTTTGTTCCATACAGATAATGTCTCCAAATTTAAAGTGCAAATACTGCCGCTCCCAATTCTAAATCATGAGTAGTATAATTCTTTTCACTTCCCCTAAGTTGTTTGGAGGCATAGGCAATTACCTTATTTCGTTGCATCAAAACACATCAAAATCCTTGACGTGATGCATCACAATATACTATAAAATCATCAGTCCCTTCTCGTAATGCTAAGATAGGAGCACTACATAACTTACTTTTTAGGAGTTCAAATGCAGCTTTTTGCTTCTTTTTCCAAATGTAGGGCTTATCTTTTTGAGTCAATTCAGTCAGGAGTTGGGCTATTCTCGAGAAATTTTCTATGAACCTTTTGTATTATCCTGCCAAACCTAAGAATTGGTGTACTTATGTTGTTATCCTTGGCTTTTCCCATTTCTT
Organism: Flaveria bidentis; assembly: GCA_018326385.1. Lineage (NCBI taxonomy): Eukaryota > Viridiplantae > Streptophyta > Magnoliopsida > Asterales > Asteraceae > Flaveria > Flaveria bidentis. Next base: position 5,131 of record BJCM01064942.1, on the reverse strand, counting down.
GACCGCTTCTATCTTTGCCGGATCAACCTGAATCCCTTCTTGGTTAACTACGTGGCCTAAAAATTGTACTTCCCTTTTCCAAAATTCACATTTTGAGAATTTTGCATACAATTTTTCATTTCGTAGTAATTCCAAGGTTAATCTTAAGTGCTTTCATGATCTTCCTTATTTTTAGAATAAACAAAAATATCATCTATGAAAAATATGATAAATTTATCTAAATAAGGTTTGCATACTCTATTCATTAGATCCATAAATATTGCTGGAGCTTTGGTTAACCCAAATAGCATTACAAGAAATTCATAATGGCCATACCTAGTCCTAAATGAAATCTTTGGTATTTCTTCATCTTGAACTCTTAGCTGGTGATATCCTGATCTCAAATCGATCATAGAAAGATAACTAGATCCCTGTAATTGGTCAAATAGCTCATCTATTCTAGGAGGAGGGTACCTATTCTTTATGGTGACTTTATTGAGTTCCCTATAATCAATGCACATTCTAAAAGTTCCATCTTTGTTTTTAACAAATAGAACTGGTGCTCCCCAAGGTGATACACTAGGGCGTATAAATCTTATATCCAACAATTCATGTAACTTATTCATTAGTTCCTTCATTTCTGTTAGTGCCAAACCATAGGGTGCTTTAGCTATAGGGGTTGTTCCTGGTACCAATTCTATTTTGAACTCCACTTGACGATGGGGTGGTAAACCAGGTATCTCATCAGGGAAAACATCCAGGTATTCTTTGATTATCAGGACACTTTCTAGACTTATCTTATCTTGGTTTGTATCAACTATATGGGCAAAAAAGGCTAAACATTTTATTCTTAAGCACCTTTGTGCTTTCTTCGAAGAAATCATTTTCATAGCACCCGTAGGTTTTTCTTCATACAAGCAGAGGGTTTTATTTTCTTTAAAAAAGGAATCTTTAACATCCTTTTTCCATATAATATTTCAGCCTGGCTCTTACTCAATCATTCCATACCCACAACTATACCAAAACCTCCTAGTTCAATAGGAATTAGATCTATATTGAAGCAATATCCATCTAAGGTTAAAGTGCAATTAGGAATGATTTCACAAGCTTCGATTATTTTACCATCAGTTAATTCTATCATATAATTATGTTTTAGCTTCACAAAGGTTATATTAAGTTATGGTCTAAACGTATTTGTAACGAAACTACGAGTTGCTCCCCTATCAAATAATAGTGTTGCCTATAGGTTGTTAATGAGAAAATGATCGATTTCGTGTGGTCGGTCAAAATATATATTTAATAGTACCTAATCACCCTTAATAGTAAAGAGTAACATGGTATTGAATCCACAGGGAATCACTAGATAGTGCTAACAACAATTAATTTAAAAATGTTGGATCAAGTAAAAGGTTGGTGCAACCAAAACCATTTCACTTTGTCTATTTTTGGTGAAGTTAACAAAAGACTTCCAAAGATAAATATGGACTTCCAAAGGAAATAGAGTTTCTTCCAAAGATTAAATAAAAATCAACTTCTGAAGACAAACTCTACTTCCGAACACAAAAGTATTCACTTCCGAAGATCAAGTCTAAGAAGTAAAGATCAGAAGACTACTTCCAAAGGTTGAAGAAAAGCAGAAGTCCTTAAGCCTCAGAAGAAGTAGCCTCTTCCGAAGTATAAGTGTCTTCGGAAGAACAAGTTCTTCCAAAGCCATTTAACCTTTAGAAGACACTGCTATCAACTAGTAGACATAAGTATTGTCCCTAACAATCCGATGCAGACCTCATACATACTGCATGGCACTTTCTCAAAAGCCATGTAGTTGACCTTACTTTATTCTACATGTCACCTTTTGTTAGATAGCACAGTTGCCAACTTTAGTTGGTGACAAAAGGTAAGTCATGGACATGTCATGACTACCATATCTTAGATAAGACCTTATCTAAGATACCTTAACTTTAGCACTGTAGTATTTGCTTTAGTTATATGATCGTAGCTGATATCAAAGTATATCCATTTGTAGGTAGTATTATATATAGTTTCTCATTGTAACTCATGAACCATGCTTGTAAGAGTCTTGTAACACTTTGAGTTGAGAAGCAAAATATGCAAGTACCTTGAAAATTATTTTTCTGTGTTCATTGCTACTTATTATATTATTATCAACTATTAGAATAGACTCTTCTTCATCTGATCTGAGTGTAACATAAGTGATTGTAAGAGAAAAACCAAGTGTTAAGTGACAAAACCGATCCTCCAAAACTATTAAACATTAAAAAGGAAATTGCTTGATTAATTTAGTTAAGAAAGAATCAAACTAAGAAAATAAAAGTTTAGGTTTTCAACAATCTTGGAGAAAATTCAATCCACTTCAGGATTCAATTTTGGCAAAGTTCTAAATTTTCTCGAATGAAACCTAGTGAGAGTCATAAATGGTGATTTATACATGATAAGATCTAAGTGATAATTATGGATTAAAGTTTAAAGGACCCTATTCACACAATTACCAATTTGGATAATGAAACCTAATTTTAATACTCAATCACACAATGATTAAAAATAACCAAAATCATAGAATATCAACATTAGGTTTAAACATAATAAAACCGTTTAAATAATCCAATCATAAATTGAATCCAAAAGAACTTAAATGGTTCAAGATCCAATCCCAAATCTAGTTTACAACTATGAAAAATAGAAACTTGCACAAACCCGTCTCCCGAAGTGAATCACTATTAGATTTAGCTTTGCATCATCATCGATTCTTCAACAAATATGTAGTTAATCATGTGAATCCAGATGGATTTGATGTTGGAAGAGCTTGAGAATGATCAATAATGGTTTATTTTCATCCAAAATTGTTGTGTAAAAGTTGTCAAGACGAATTAGGGTTTTTCCCTTTTAAATCCCTTCAATTTAGGTCAAACCTTAACAAAATCTCGGACCCCGACGTCGGTGGCGCCTATGGAGATGTCGGTGGCACCACCTCCCTGTGAAAACTTTATTTTCATGTGTAACTTTTCTAGAACATTCCGTTAATAGGTTGTGGGTCCCGTAACTCTTTTCCTAGCTCAAGTTATGCCCGTTTTAAGATACTATTGTCGTGAAACTTTAGTTTATCGTATCTTTACTCCTTGAGCTCCAATTCTCATCATGGTTCTTTCAATTTCTTTGTATTCTTAACCTTTAATCTACAAACACAAGATAAACCTAAAAGTAACTCTATTTGTTATAATTTTATACGTAAAACATAGAAATAAAATCGTTAAACATTGAACTTTCACCACCCCGTCAGAAACGTACCCGTTACTACTTCTGGTTCATGCCGAGCTTCTTTATCTTGCATCTTCCATGGGAGTTTTTATGGTTGAATGGAGCCTTATCTTTTAATTTTGGACATTCATTACGAAAATGATTTTTATTTCCACATTGATAACAGACTGGCTTAGGGTTGGTAGGGCCTTTATAGTCTCGGGATATATGTCCCTTCTTTTTACAGTTATAATAGATTACAATCATGCATTTACCATAATGATACCTTTGATAGGTATTACACCATGGTTGGTTCCCTATTTGTGATTTCTTTTCTTGTGCTGTCGGGTCATCCTTTTTTGGGGGTTTCCTCCAAATTTCTTTTTCGTGTGATCATCAATCCATTTCCTTTTCTCTCCAATCCAAGGATTACTTAGAGATCCATTTCTTAGCATTTCGTCTGTTAAACTCCCTAATAGACTTACTGCATCATGAAAAGTCTTAGGCATTGCAGATTTACCTAACCCTCTTATTTGTGGTACTAAACCCCAAATATATCTCCTTATTCTTTTGTCTTCGAGTGTTACTAGATGTGGCACTAATCTAGAGAGCTCATTATATCTATATGTATATTCCTGATGTGCTACTCCTTGCATTTCTAATGCTAATAATTCGTTTTCTAATTTTTATATTTCATTATAGGGACAATACTTTTCAATTATTATACTCCTAAATTCTTCCTAGCTTATTCTGTTCATGACTTGTGTAACGCCTCGAATAATGTCTTAGCGAGCCAAATAATAATAATGGGCTTAGACGAGATCATTTAATGGAAATAAGCGAGCCAAATAATAATATGTGTTTGGCAAGTTTAAGGTCCCGGGAACGCCCGGTATATATAAACTCTTGAGCAGCTCTCATTTGCAACTCAACACTCTAGTTCTAGAGAGAGAAAGTAGAGAGAAATGAAGATTCAAGGCTCGGTTGATCTCGGGATTGAAGATCGGTGTTCGTGGGCATCCAAACAACAAGAAAACGCCAACAATCTAGGTAAGAAACATCATTTAATCGTTTCTTATGATGTAAACCCGGATTCTAGGTTTGGGGTTTTTGAAAGTGTCAATGATTCGCCCAAAACTCACGTTTTTGTGTAAGAAAACATGTAAGAAGCTTAGATGTAGCTTATTGGGTGATAAACCAAGGTTTTGGATGTACAAGATTGAAGTTTTGGGCCGAAATAGGTTGGTTCGTATTTTACAGCCCGTTCTGCGAAACTGGGTGTTCATCTAGCGAAATTAGGAATTCGTCCAGCGAAACTGTGGATCTTCCTGCGAAACTATAGTTCGCAGGTAGTTTCGCAGACATGGTTTTCCAATGAAAGTTGGGCAAAACTGGCAGCGAAACTGGCAGCGAAGATGCCAGCGAAACTGCCAGCGAAGATGCTAGAGAAACTAGCAGCGAAACTGTTGGCGAAAATAGCAGCGAAACTACTGGTCTTGCAGCGAAATTAATAGCCAAATTAGGCAGCAATTAACTCCTTTGAGTGTTAACTTATCTACACGCGATGCAGTGGCATTGCCCCTTGGACCCCACTAGGGGCTGCTGCCCCTAGGACCCCGCTGTCAGGGGCTGCCGCCCCCAAACCCCCGCTGTCCCACGAAGGGTCATGTAACACCCGGTTATTTTAAAGTCAAGGAAAGAGTGAATAAAGTGAAAGAAAAGAAGGAAAAGAAATAAAACCCAAGTCTAGGGGTAAAAAGTGTCCAAAAGGACAAAAAGTTTGAAAAGTGGGTGTAAAAGATGGTATGTCCGCCCATTTGTCACATACACCTATGATGTTCGGGTTTTAGAGAGAGAAAGAGCAGCAAGTTCTCGGTTTTGAAGGAAGAACAAGAAAGAA
>BJCM01064941.1:0-11713 GCA_018326385.1 Flaveria bidentis | reverse complement strand
GACGGAAGTGATGAAGGGGAAAAGGGGGAGGTGAGGATTTAGGTGGTGGGATGTGTGTTCCAAGATGATACACGAAGGCGCGGTAGTAGGGACACATGCAAAATATGAATTTTAGGTTAACTTTTTTATTTGAGTAAGTAGCTATTTGGCAGCCTCTTCATTAGCTTTTTAATGGTTTAGATTTCTGAATGATTCAACATTTAATGGTTCAGACTGTTTGTTTCGCGAACACATGTCTGAATGGTTAAGAGATTTACCTCTGAATGGTTAAGCATCATACAGATGCTGAATGGTAAAGATGTCTAATGCTGAATGGTTAAAACATATTATCTAAATTGGTCAGACGTTTATCTTTGAATAATTAAATTATATACTAACTCTTAATGATTCATACATCTTAATGATTCAGCACTCTTATTGGTTTAGCACTTAATCATTCCGAAGTTGCCAAACATCCCCTAACTTGGATGAAAGTTATATCAACTTTAATATAATGATTGAAAAAATTGATTGAAAGAAAACAATTACGTATATTAAAAAACCTTTAATACAACTATATTATCCCAATAAAATTAGTAAAAGCATGAGTGATATTTGTGGTCGAAATTCATTTATTACCTAGATTTTAGGGGTGTTTCGTTTTATGAATGTATGTTAGAGTTTTATGATCATCAAAGCCAACTTTCGGTGGTGATTTGCATAGTCTGGAGAAAGTTAATGGAAAAATTATCACCATAAATTATCATCTTGATTGTTATTGAGCTCTTAACAACCGGCAAGGCAAATGAGAAGAGGGATTAGTGCTTAATCGTAATCAATGAACGACATTGAAAGTAAATGATGGTTTTGTTTGGGCATCTGTATATGCTTTGATATTTGTATGCATCATATTGTATCCTTTATTGTAAGTGCATAAATATAATAAGATGGTTAATTTATTAAATTTAAACATGATTTTTCATATGGGTGTCTTAATTCATATGTAAAATTATCATTCTATCATCGTTTCACTTTTATTATAAAAAATATAGATAAATATTAAAATTATTAAACTCGCAATATGCTCCTAAAAATAGTAGTATTATAGTTATTATAAATATGAAAAAATATATAAGTTATATACTTAAATAAAACAATACTTAATTTAGAAAGTATATAGTTATAAATATATAATTAGTAAATATAAAATATCAAGATATATAAAATTTAATAGATAAATTTACCATATTAAACCTAAAGAGTCTTAAAATCTCAATCAATATTTATTCTACTCCTCTTAAATGTCTTACACTTCTTTGTACATATTGCTTCAAAACTTGTATGTTTGGCAAAATTACATATTTATCCAAAAAGATTTATTATATAGTAGTATAGATATAGATATAAGTATTTAAATAAAATAATACTTAATTTAAATAGTATTTAGTTATAAAAATATAATTAGTAACTATAAATTTAAATGACAATTTATATTATTATAAATAAAATTAAATTTAATAAAGTGAATTAATTGATATCATACTATTAAATAATATATTAATAATGTGTATTAAATAATAAAATAATTAAAAACGTTAATTAAATGGGGGTAAAATTGAAACTACTGCATAAAACATTTGTACTTACATTTGTACTTTATGCTTAAAATGTGTATAGGTCTTTTACATTATGAATCAAATTATCATATTATCCTTATAATATGTATTATATAGTAGTATATGTATATATATAGAAATATAGATAACCAACTCCTCTATAATAACCATCAATAATTTCAAGAAAGAATTTTAATCAGAAATTTTTTTAATCTATCCCTCCTTTGTACTTCATATGAACTCCAAACATCAAGATGAGCAAGTTCTCCTATCATCCTAGACTTGTGATTACTTAAGGGGAATGTTTCCCAATGTTATTTAGTCCTAAAAAAAATTAGTGTTCACTCAATTCAACAATTAAACTTGTTATGTTTATACATATTTGAGATTCACATTGTTATTTTTCAAACTTGATAACTAAAATCGTAATTCAAACATAACACAGGAACCATCCGTATATTTTAATCTTAAAAATAAATGTGATGAGACCATAACAAGGAGATACAAAATATTGATATTGAATTGGCAAGTAGTATACAAGCAGTATACATATTTTTAACAGTTATGATAAAAATGTTTTTAATAGTTATGATAAAAGGTAACAAGAAATTAGGGGAGAGAAATCTCACACATTGTATGCAATCCAACTACATACACCGTTCAAGATTAAATATCATATTTTCTTCTGCTCAACTACCCGCTTATCACTTACCTACTAATATGCATGAACATTAACACTAAGTTATTACTAACTACCGGCAGCTCACAATAGACCCCTTGAAGTACAAAGTGGCAACCACCCTCAACTATATTTTCTTTTTGATGTTATTTTTATTTCTAACATTTTATTAAATTTGTTATTTCAATTCAAAATTTTTTTTTACCATTTTAGTCATTGTAGTTTACTAAATGTACTATTCTCATCCACTTCTTTAATTCCGTTAAGAATTCTGTTAAATATAAGAGTATTTTAGTCTTTTTTAATATCCTAAGTATGCAATTAAAACAAATTAATCAACTAATATTCAATTAAAAACTAAAAAAAACATATGAAGCGAATAGTGAGACCGAACGTTTCGATGTAAAAGTTTTGATTAACTCTAACTCATGTTGTTTGATTGAGGCCTGTTGTGGGATTTCAATTGATCTTCACATTTTGTTCGAACGAGCACCGTTGTTCGATTGATATATACTATTGTCACATTTTGTTTGATAAAGGTCTACTGTTGTCAGGTTCGAACAAATGTGACAATAGCAGACCATAATCAAACAAAGCGTGGCAACAGTAGACCTTAATCACACAACAGACCTTAATCGAATAAAGATACATGTTAGAACAAAACATAAAGATCAATTGAAATCTTATAACAGATGTCAATTGAACAACATGAGTTAGAGTTAATCGAAACTTTTAAATTGAAGCGTTCGGTCTCACTAGTTGATTTATATGTTTTTTAGTTTTAACATAATATTAATTGATTAATTTGTTTTAATTGATAATTAAGGTTTTGAAAAAGACTAAAATACATTCATATTTAACAGAGATCTTAATAAGGCTAGTGGAGCATATGAAAATGACAACATTTGTCATTTGGTAAACTACAGTGATTAAAGTAAAAAAAAAGTTTTAAATTTAAATGACAAATTTAACAAAAAGTCAGGAACGAAAATATCATATTACTTTTTCTATAACATGGTAGTAAATTATTAAAATATTAGAGAAAGAGGTCACTAGAGTAATATCATTAGAAAAAATAGTAAGACATTTTTATTCTAATGAGAGGGTCTAATTTAATCTTTACCTCTGATATCACAAGATTTGAAGTGGTATATTTTATAAGCATTTTAGTATTATTAATATCACCATATACAAAGTAAAAGTATATAATGACTAAAGCAATTTACTTAATCATCTATAAATTATGGACATTATCTAGTAAAACATTCTATTTGTATGTATATAATGTTGTCCTATTATGATCTTTTTCATTTAAAATATTTACGGAAAATAGCTGAATGATAGAAATAATGTTACACATTTCACCAACTCAACGTTACAAACAAAATACCATTTATAACACTTATCTATTAACGTACAAACGTTACACTCTCAACATAGTCGTTGAACTGTTGAAGCTACATGATTCAACTCAAATGATCAAAGTTTAGTACCCATATCCAACAACCGATTTGCTACAATAGCCGTTGGTTAGAACAGTACTCATGGACTCACATTCGTTCTCGATGAGAGACACCGTTGACTTATCGAGCTTAATTGACCACGGGTAGTGGTTAGGTTGAGGACCCGAACCAACATGAGAAGACGAACGTTGCATCCTCACAGCCCTTGGCACGTTCCGTCCTTCAATAGAAGGTCTTCGCCTAATACTACTTACAGACTGTCTTTCATGGGCCCAAGTGTGATCCATAGGACGTTGCTTAGGAGCGCTATGAGATCGCACTTTGGCCCTTGAAGATTGGGTGTTGGCCATGTAATTTGGGCACGACCCAAATTCTTTCACTGTTTCATTATAATCTGTTACAGAATAAGTAGAATTTGGTCTAGAATAATGGTCGGGTTTCAAGTAGGCAAACCGGTCAAAATGACCGGTTTCCAAAGCATGTGGTCGGGTATGACCAATGTCCATTTCCACAATCTTGATGTTTTCTTTCATCATTTCTTGACTATCAACACCATGGAGTGATCTAGGATAATGCGTTCGTATTCTCTGAGCACGAGCCCGAGCCTGAGCCATCACTAGTGCGTGCATGCACCGCAATGTCTCAGCAGCCTGTTTCCGCACTAAGTGACCCCTAACTAATGCTTGCAACTTCACTAGTCCTTTTAAAGCAGATAAAGCTTTTCTTGCTAGATACGAGCGGAAAACCGATTGAATCTTTGTGGCTGCAACATCCTCTTTGATCTTAATCCCGACAGTGACAATAGCGGTGGCCGTGGCGGTGATGGACATTGTGGCTATTGTGTCCACTTGTGGTGCATGGTTCTTTTGTTCAACATTCACCGGTTGCAAAGAGGTGTGTGGAGTGGATGTGATCTCCATTGAGTTGGGATTGGCGGTGGCGGTGGCGGATGGTCGCCGGAAACTCCATCTCCGCTTCTCCTTGGTGGTTGTAGAGTGGGTGGTGACGGGGGTTGAAGGGTGGTCTTGGGTGGCGATTGGTGGTTGACCGGTGGTTTTGACTTTCTTTCCGGTCAACAAATTCTTGAACCATTTGCTAGTCTTTCCCATTTCTAAAGTGTCATTGGATCACACAAATTCAATAATTTGTAGATCTAGATCTCTTCTATCTCTCTCATTGAATTCTTACTCTCAAAATCATTCGGTAGATGATTCATTTATTTTGTAGATCCCAATGGAATGCACTTATATATATATATGTTTTACTTCAACCACTCTGTTTGGTTTAATATTTCTACCTATTTATTTCATTATTAAAGGTTATAAGAATTCGTAACCATGTGTATTGATATCGAAACACCAAATTTTACTTATTTAAATACGATTTTAACTTTAAATGTGGTTGGCACATTGATAATCTTTTACTGATAACTATTTCTTATAGTTAAAAAATAGCTACAACAAAGCAAACCTAATACATTTCTTAAAATATGTTGCATGGATCTTAAAATAGTTACATAAACCTTATAAATTTTGCAATTAGCTGAAAATAATATTTTATGAAGTTGTACTGTTAAATTTAAAACAACCTTTTTGTTAGATAATTCAATATTTTTGTTGGTAAATGCAAATTTTCTATTAATATATGCGATTCTTTTATTAATAAATGCAACCTGTTTTAAAAAGTTATTTCTAAAAAAAATCATTACACTCAGTTCTTAAGGAGTGAATGTACGATCTGTGTCTAAAATATATGTTTTCGTGAGTGTACCACGAGTGGTTTTCTATGGACCTAACATTTATTTGAATAAATAATAATATTGGATTTAGTGGAGATATGATCATGTTAAAAGATGATGGGTACGTACGTATAGAGTATACTTAATTAATGTAGACTGTACGTTGGCATACATGCCAGCTTGAAGATGCATGGAGTTAGCTTAGAATAGACAAACATGACCATGTTCTTGGCGAATTCATCCAAAATAGCGTAAAAGATTATTTATTACTTCGTATTTATGTACTGACAAACAATCATATATTAATTAAAAACTAACATATTTTAACATATCTCATTCCTCATCTTACATACCTTGTTATCAAATACAAATAAAATTCTAAAAGAAAATGTGTTTTAGTATGTACTCTGACATCAAACAAAGAAGTAGAATCCCGTTTCTAGACCAGACTCAATGTGCACGGTAAGCCAGTATACATTAGATCTTGAATCGATCCAAAGAAGTAGAATCCTGTTTATAGACCAGACTACAAGTAAAATGGGAGCTAAGTCAAGAATCAGTTATGTTTGATTTAAGCAACAAATCACAATGTATATTTAATTTCAGTAAATCTAAGCTTCTACAATAGTGTCTGATTGATACTAAGAAACTGGATTGCATTGTAGAGACCCTGTTTTAGGAATCAAAGGGGTTATATTACCAAACATGACACACTGCTTACGGTGTTTGTTTGCATCTTTTAAAGGAGAATGTAAATGTATTAGTGTAGTAGTTTAGTCTATAATTCTGTATATGTTTTTCTAATATCTAGAAAGATGTCAAAGAATGAAAATAACGGCTTCTTTTTATGCGATGTTTCTTAATGGTTTAATGTGGTTCTTTTGAGCATATGGTCACTTTAACAAAACTTACATTTAACATGTGTTGGAACCTTGAGATTAATACGTCACCCAATGCTCTTTATATGTTTCTTTGCTAACTAAACGTATCCATCGAGTTCTATTAATTAGGCAGATTTTAAAAATTGAAAGAGTTTGCATAGCATAAAATATCTAAAAACCAGTCGTCATTAGTTATAGGATCCATTTTGTAAACCATATTTTATTAAGAGTAGATTACACTTTTATTCAACGTTGTTTGACGGAAATTATTATTTCAATTAAATTGTTTATTTATTACAACGACAGTTAAATATTTTTATTTTTTATTTTTAATTTCATCCAAGATACTAACACCATTTAAAATTCCTTGTTAAGTAAAATGAATTTATCATATTACCCATAAGATTAAATACAAAATAATAAAATATATAACTACTCTCTCTCTCTCTTTAAAAATAAAAAGTTAGGGTGCCTTTACCACCACAACACCACCACACCTTCATTGGCGACTGAGAGCCACCACAACTTCATCGTTGGCCACCAAACACCACCGATCTTCATCGTCGGTCATCGAACGCCACCGTGACTTCATCGCCGGCCACCAAACGCCACCGCGGCTTCATCGCCGGCCACCGAACGCCATCGCGGCTTCATCACCGGACACCGAACGCCATAAAAACTTCCCGCCGACCATCGAACGCCACCTCATATTCATTGCCGACCACTAAACATCACCGCAGCTTCATCGCCGACCACCAAACACCTTAAATAGATTTGAGTCACTCAAAATCGCTAATGAAGGAGAATAATTTTGGATTTGAAGTAGATTAAGATATGGTGGCTTGAGATAACTTAGGTGACGATTGCATAGGTGAAGATGTTGCTAAATTTCCCCTCGTGATTATTCTTCGATTTCACATGAGAAATGATGCTCCATTTTCAGGCAAACAATAAGGGGATGGGCAATTGATGCAAGTGCTAATAGATGGTGGTGGTGGTTGTCTCGGTGGTGGATTATGATGATTGTTAAAGTCAACTTATAAGGAGACAATCTGATTATTGGAATGTTCAAGAAGGTTACTTTATAATCTTTAAGTTGATTTTGAATCTACAGAACCTGAGTAGAACAACCAGAAGCAACAATGTATGCTTCTTAGTAGTTGATATAGACACACAAATTTGTTTCTTGCATTGTCATGAAACCAATCTTCCCTCTAGAAATTAACATTCTCCTGAAATGGATTTTTTGTTAATATTACATCCTCTATAAATATACCCATATAGATTAAAAGCAACACTGTTAGGGTATGATGATTCCAACTTTGGTTCCTCTTTAAGATACTTCAAAATCCTCTTTGAAGATATCATGTGTAACTTTTTTGAGTAGCTTGAAATCATAAGCATAGACATGTGATAAACATAATTTCTTGTATGCTGGCTATGAGGTACATGAGAGATGGCTTTATAATGCTTTTGATCTATTGCTTCCCCCTAAGATAAGGAGTTAGTGAACATGTTCTAGACCTAGGGTTTTAGCAGCTTTAGCATTAGTAGCTTGAAATCTCATTAAGATGTCTTGAACATACTTAAATTGATTTACGAAGATCTCATCAGGTGTCTGTTTCACTTGTAATCCCACAAAGAATGTGAGTTCTCCAATTGAACACATCTCAAACTTGGATTTCATGAGACTCAAAGTCTTTACACGATCTTTTATTTGTAGAACCAAATATATTGTCATCCTTAAATACTTGCACCAAAATAATGTTCACTTCAACTTTCTTTATGAAGGGAGTTTTTCTATGGATCCTCTTTTGTATCCATTTCTCAAAGCCTATTGAAGCCCATAAAGAGCTTTATCAAGTTTCCATACATAGTCTGGATACTTTGGATCTTGAAACCCATGAGGTGGACAAACATAAACTTCTTCATCTATATCACAATAAGGAAATGCAATTTTAGTATCCATCAGAAACACTTTGAAGTCTTTTAAGTCAGCAAATGCTAGAAAAATTCTAATTACTTTAAGCATGGCCACAAGATCAAAGGCTTTATCATAATCAATCCAGTTATCTTGTGTGTACCCTTGTACCACATGTATTGTTTTATTCGTGATAACAATGCCCCTGCCATTCTTATTGTATTTGAGCACCCATTTGGTTTCTATTGTAGTCTTTCCCTTAGGAAGTGCACATAGTTTCTAACCCTTCTATCTTTTAAAGTTTAGAAGCTCCTCTTGCATATCTTCTACCTAAGTGCTATCTCATAGGGCTTCATCTACTTTTCTTGGTTTTAGTTGAGAAAGGAAGCATGAGAACAAACAGATCTTTGCTTTATGAGTTTTGCTTCTTGTCTTGGCACCAACATTAACATTGCCAATGACATTCTCAATTGGGTGTTCTTTGCAAATTCTTAGTCTTATGATCACTTGGAATTGTTAAGATAGATCTAGATTTGAGAAATTTGTTTCAGATGGTTTTGAAGATGGTTAGTAAGATGATTGGATCATTTGTCAATTTGACTTATCTTTTAGCATTTTTCGTGCTTGTTTCTTTATCAATAGATTGTCTAGTACCACAATGATCATGGGTCATCTGATGAGTTCTCATGAGCATGTGATAGTTGATTTATAATATTTATGGAACTAGCATCTACTTCTGCTGATTATGACTAGATAGGATTAGCAATTGATCTAATGGACTAAGGCCATGAGGTAAATTAACTCTATAGTCTTCAACACTTATGATTTGTGTGTCTACTAATCTTACAAGTAAGGGGCTATTTAGTAATTTCTGAATAATTAAGTGCTGAATCAATAAGAGGTCTGAACCATTAAGGGGTTGTTTGGCACTATCTTAATGATTAAATGCTGAACCAATAAGAGGTTTGAACCATTAAGTGCTGAACCATTAAGAGGTCTAAACCATTAAGAGCTAGTATATAGCGTAACTATTCAAAGATAAATGTCTGACTAATTCAGATAAGAGGTGTTAACCATTCAACATTAAACCTTTTATCCATTCAACATTAGTATAATGCTTAACCATTTAGAGGTAAATGTCTGAACCATTCAGACATTTGCTCACAAAACAAACAGTCTGAACCATTAAGCGCTAAACCATTCAGACATCTGAACCATTAAAATGCTGATTAAGATGATGCCAAACAACCCCTAAGTATCCTTAATTATTTAAAGGCATTAAGAGGTCTGAACCATTAAGAGCTAATATATCGCTTAATTATTTAAAGGCAAATGTGTGACCAATTCAGATAAGAGGTTTTAACCATTCAACATTAATATAATGCTTAACCATTCAGAGTCAAATGTCTTAACCATTAAGACATTTGCTCGCTAAACAAATAGTCTGAACCACTAAGTCTCGAACCATTAAGAGGTGATTCAAAATTTTCCAAACAACCCCTAAGTATCCTGAAATATTCTCAAGCAAATGGTTAAAATAATTTGTGAATCCATCTAGATGTGTTACTTCTAACACTATTTAAGGAATTTTCATTAAATATAATATTTTTAGATTAATGGTATGGTCAACTTTGTTGTATACTCTCTAAGCCTTAGTTTGCGATGACTAGCCTATAAAGAACCCATCTACTGATTTCTTAGCAAATTTGAATTAGTGATCTTTGGTATTTAGAAAAGTGTATGAACATCCAAAAGGTTTTAAGAAGCCTATGAATAATCTTCTATTATGCCACAATTCATAAGATATTTTTCCATGTGTCTTGACTATTAATACCCTGTTCTAAACATAGCACACAGTGCAGATTGCTTTAGCTAAAATGTTATAGGAAGTTTGAGTCAGACAATATAGTACTTGCCGCCTCCATAAGTGTCATATTTCTCCTATCAACAACTCAATTTTCCTAAGGAGTTCAAGAAGCACTATATTGTCTAGCAATACTTTTAGATTCATAAAAATAATCAAGAGTGTGATATTTAAATTCTGTTCCCTGATTACAACTGATGATTTTAACATTTTGATAAATTTGGTTCTTAATTTTAATAGCAGATGATTTTATATTTTCAATAGTTTCATCTTTAATTTCTAAAAAGAAAACCCAAGTAAATCTTATAAAACCATAAATTATCACCAAGCAATATCAGTTTCTTCCCAAACTCTTTTCACCTATTAGAGCAAAAAAATACAAATGACCAACATTCTCATGAATTGCTAAGGATCTAATAAGTCCAACATTGATTCCTTCTGGGCTTACGGTGGATACCTAGACACCTAGAGATGAGGAAAGGTGTAGTAAGTGATGAATGCTTTAGGGATGTGCAACAAGTGTAAAGGAATTGTGATAGAATTCAACTCTTTGTACTTATGAGAAGCTTTATGTTGCTTTCCTTTTTGACAAGCAACACAAATATCAACACATGTAAACTTCTTCTTTGGAAGTCTAGTAAATAACTTATTTCCAACTAGTTTATTCATACTTTTGCGATTTACATGCGCTAGTCTCTTGTGCCAAATGGAGGATTCATTAATTGAAGCTTTAGAAATAAAACATTGATAGGTTCAAATGGATCGACCTGTAATTGATATCAAGCAATTGGCAATTGTATGAACAATGTAATCAAACAAACAAAATATCAGAAAAATTCATAGAGTTTTCATTAATATTAGATGGATTACAAAGTGCAAATTGAGAGAAAATATCTAAAGTCTACACTGCACATACATAAGCAATCCTATTTATACTAATAATCAAGAAAACAAAAAGGAACATATCTTTACACTATAAGTCCCTATACTATGACAAAAACTAGTATAAAGACTAAAATGCTAATCTTTCTAGGTTTCTAACAATACCCCCCCTAAGATTCACATTTATCTTTAGCAAAAATAGTCTTTAGTTTCTTCTTTAATCTTGAACATTGGCTTCTCTTTGTAGAGCTCTAGTTCTTTAAGTGCTTTCTTTATTGAAGACTTGAACTTCCCAGCTAGAATTCCTTGCTCTAGCTTGGAGTCATTAGTCTTATTTCCATTGCTTCCATTACCAACAGTGTTTCCTTTGATAAGCCAGCCATATCAACATTAGCATACATCTCTATTGGTTTTGGATTTTCTTTTGTGTAGATCTCCAACACTCCTTTGCTTGAGATTCTTATGAATTCAATATCTTTAATGTCTTTCTTACTATGTTTGCATAAGCCATTGCCTCTCTCAATGATATTCTTTTCATAGTAGCATTCATTACTTTAATAATTGTCAAAAAGTATCTTTTGTCATTATCTGCTTTTGTTGATGATACCGCTTCAAAAGTTTGATTGGACAAGAATGAGATATAACTAGGATGAAGGAGTTTGAGTTCAAATACTCCAAACAAACTGATCA
>BJCM01064940.1:0-10171 GCA_018326385.1 Flaveria bidentis | reverse complement strand
TCTGATACCAATTGTGAAGTCGCTGGATCGGTAGACATCCGAGCGTGTTCTTGACGGAAGGAAACAAAAACCCAGACTATCTTATCTTGGACTTACACTACTAATCAAGAGAGATGGCATGTGATGAGAGATCAAGGTATTGGAGATGTCTACACAAGCCAAGACATGTTCAATCTACCTCTGCCTGATCTTTTTGAGATGAGAACATTATGAGAGTCTGAGTGATCCTGACCATATAATGAGGAAAGGATTGGTCATCATCATGATGAGGACTGTTGATATCTGAAGTCTTCAAATGATTTGGTAGCATCAGCCTAGGGGGAGTTTGTAAGGTTCTTTACATGGTTGATGCATCCAAACATCTAATTTCATCCAAGCGTCTATCTTGCATGCATGCATAGAAGTGCTGAGTAGAATGCTTCGGAAGTTTTACACTCTGCCTTAGAAAATATCGTTTGAAATCTTCCGAAGCCAAGACCAACATCTTTCGAAGCTTAAAGTGAAGTCTTCCAAAGCTTCAAGGACAAAGTCTTTCGAAGCCAAGAAGTGAAGACAGATTATCTTCCGAAGACTTTTGAAGACATGCTTTTATCTGATGTACTTTACCATAATATTGGACCACCTTTCTGCTGTAACTCTGTTGACTCACCAACTTTCACAAGTTGGTGAAAATGTCCATGCTTTTGGTAATTGTATGTTAAGGTATTGAGTCCTTTACTTTTTACTTTATGTACTTTTATCATTTTTGTAATATATTAGGATGTGAGCTATGGTAGGTCATAGTCACTAATCAAAATGCAATTTGCCTTTTGACTCTACTTTGATTATGTTGTTGTCTAGATCATGTATCCAGCTGGCATTTAAAGTATGGCCGGCTGTAAAATGTAGTATAAGTATTTCAGGTCTTTGTAACTTATCTAATGCTTGTACACTTGCGAAAGAACTTGAGAGAAATATACAACATCCTTGAAAACCAAAATACTTGTGTTGTTTCTGTTCTTGTTCTGTCTCATATTTGCTAGTGTTCTAAGTGACAATCTTGTGTTACCAGTTCCTTATTTGATCTGTTAAGTGTTCTAAACTGTCTCTTCTTATTATGTGTTGTGTTGTAAGTGACCAGAACTTCCTTAAATGGTCTTGCAGTTACAAAATTATATTATTGGATTCTAAAGCTAAAAAATGGCTAGAAGCCATACAATCCATGTATGACAACCATGACTTGGTTAATCTTACTCCATAATGTCAGAATGTAGGATATGAATAGAACTTCAAGAAGAAGAGCAACATGAATGGAATATGCAAACCTACCAAGCATGGCTGGTTGAGAAAGGGTTCACTCAAACTCAAGGTGCTGATTATAAAGAAACTTTCTCACTAGTAGCCATGCTTATGTCAATTAGGGTATTACTTCTTAGTGTTGCATATTATGACTATGAGATATGGTAATAGAATGTCAAAGCCACGTTTTTAACTGGGCAGCTACCAAAAGATGTTTATATGATATAATTGGACGGTTTTGAGGATCCAAGGTAGACTTGCACAAAAAAACCGGGTACGGACCCGACCCGGTGTACCCGACCCGGTACCGGGTGTACCCGGTTCATACCCGGAATAAACCGGCGGTTTCAAACCGGTTTGGGATTTTTTTGAATTTCTAAAACCCGACCCGACCCGGACTCGACCCGACCCGAACCCGACCCGGTCTAAACCCGAAGTGAACCCGGTATTGGACCCGATATTGAACCCGGTATTAGAAATAAAAAAAGGAAAAAAAATAGAAAAAATAAACTAAACCCGGTATTGGACCCGGTTCCGGACCCGACCCGACCCTACCCGGGTATGGCGGGTAGGGTTTTCCCGCAAGTGGTTCAACGTTTTTATATCTATTTTCAGTTCGGTTTTATTTTTTCATTTTTCATTTCATTTTTAGTATAAGTTTTTTCGGTGTTAGTGGTTGCCGATGGTGGTGTGAAATTGATACTACTTGATATGGTTTTACGTCTCCCGCCGCAATGCAGATGAGCTTATTAATAGTTAAAGGTTAATTATCAAACGCTATTAAGTGTTAATTAACTAAGGAGCTAAAACTTAAATTACATGGTTATAAACCTAGCCCCGTAAAAGCCATCGACCCCCCTTGGGTCTACTCGATTGCAACCGCCCAACACCACCAAAGTTTGTGGCCGTCGTAGCCTAGTGTCGTTGTTTTCGTTGGTTTTTCACATATTGGAATCGTTACAAGGTACGTGTTGTAGCGAGATTGTTGTTTATTCCAGGTGGTAAAAAAAACAATTTTAGTGGATTGAATAGGTAAGTTTGTATTAAAACGAGGGACTAAACATGCATCAGAAGGTGGGGTTTATAAGGTTCTGAAAACAACTCATAAGGTAGAATGTGTGTAGGGGATAAAACAGAGTCACTCACTCACTCACTCACACGCTGACAATGGCGTCTCTACTAATAGAACCACCATTGTCGACCTCTTTCTTCTCCAACAATTCAAGCTCTTATCCTCCATTCAAGCTACTTCATACTAATTTCTCTCCATCACCAAAAAATGGGCAAACAATTCTGCTTCTTCAGTCTAAGAACAATTCTGCAGTGTGTGCTGCAGCGATTGATCCACCGCCTCCGCCGGACCACAAGCAGCCACCGTCACAAGACGCGAACGTGTCCCTGGAGGTTGCTAGCGCCACCAGAGACCGCCGGAAGATTGTCAGAGTTGCGTGGGAGAAGCTGGTCCGCTGGTCTCGTTCCTTGCGATCCAAGGCTAAAACTGCCGTTCTCGAACGCACTAACAAAGTAATGTTCGGTATATGATCTCATAGCTAGATGTGCTGATTGCTAGTTTGTTTAGATTATTGAAATGTTTCACCCAAGTCTGGATATATTTTGGATGATTATAGTATAATACCACATTGCTCTCAGAAAAGTATGGACCAACTGATGCTCATACGTGGCTGAATCTGCTCATATTCTAGGTTTACTGCTCGGAGAGATTGAGTTAATCTAATCAAACGTGTTCAGTCCTGGAATTTAGATTTGATGAAGCTAATATGTAAACAATTTGTCATGGAAGTTCCTATGAGTGTATGCCGGAATGCCAATGAGAGAGAGGCCTAGATGGATGATGGTCCTAATTACATCTTATGTGGATGCCATTCATAGATTATGACTAATTTTTCTTAAGAATTAATATTTGGGTCACTTTTTCCAATTGGTTATTCGACAAAGGTTGAGTTCATCTCTGATTATGTTCTTTTTGCTATTTTTGCATCTCTTTCATTGTTTTAACAATTTCTGTTAAGGAAGGTCTGGTAATAATGAGCTCATGGCAATGTTCACTGATATTGTGAAGAGTTGACCTGAAAATTTAATGAAGTGTCTGTTGATATTGAAGGCACTGTATTCGTAATCCATAAGATAAAGAGGAAATTTTAGGAACTGGAGCAATGGATATTTTATAATAAAATTGAATGATTTATTAGTGATAAGATGTCTCTATTAAACCGAGACTCGTTTTGGAATTGGTGAACAATTTGCTAGATAGGCTCTCTAAATGGCTGATCTGAATGATAGAAAAGTACCATTTTAGCTCAAAATCATCTAAATATGATGGTGTAAAACTTATGCACATAATTCTTAGATCAGTTATTATCTTAAATAGCCATGATCACTCATTTCAAAGGAACTAAAGAAATCAAATATTCTTGCAGCTGGTATGTGGTTTTATGATTTAGTGTGTTTCATCTTCAGACATTCAGTTTGTTGGGGCTGCATTTATAGTCAATCCAACCTAAAACATGAGTGTGTGTTGTTTTCCTTGAGTGCCTGCACACTGGTATCAAATCATTTTACAATGGTATTATAGTATTCGAACCACTATTTCAGTTATCCCTTAAAAATAGTTCTATATCTTATGGCGTGCATTTCTCTATTCATGATTACACAACCAGTTTCAGCACATTTTAGCAAGTCATTCTTATAACAAGTTCAAGTTGTTTTCACATTCGTATGATTTTAAATTTCTGAATGGCTTTAGGTGGTGGTTCTAGGTGGTGGATCTTTTGGAACAGCAATGGCTTCCCATGTTGCAGGTAGGAAGGAGCAAATGGAAGTAAATATGCTTGTACGTGATCCTCAAATTTGTCAATCTATTAACGAGAACCATTGTAATAGGTGGGATTTACATTAAATTACATGCTGGTTTCAAGATCAATTTACTTTAGTGGCTTTTGATTTGCTACCTATTTTACAAGATAAACATTTTTAAATGATGCTTAAAACTTTGATTCGATTTGTTTTGCAGTAAATATTTTCCTAAACACAAGCTACCAGAAAATGTCATCGCAACATTGGATGCAAAAACTGCTTTCACCGGTGCAGACTTTTGTCTCCATGCTGTACCCGTACAGGTGTTATATTTGTCATCAAACATCTTTCAGTTAGAATGGACAAATATACGCATGAGATTTGGTAATGGATAGTTCGTGTCGAAACATGTTGGGTGGACCCACAAATATTATTAGTACATTTTAATGTCTTTATAAGTAATTAAAGCATTGCATATCAAAAACAAAATAATCATTGTAATAATCTAAATCTTTGAATAAAGTGATTTTAGAAACTATATGAAGTAAAAGTACACATCAGTTGACCTTCAACCCATTGGACCCATTCCCTTTTTAGCTAAAACTTCTTACTCCACTTGTTTGATTCATTTGAGATAGAGTTATCCCAAATCGGCACATTTATAAGTAAATGATTTGAAATTGCCACCTCATGTTTTGTAGTTAGACCCACAGAAAAACATGTTATCCTCTCTTCTGGCTTTGCAGATTGCATTCATACATATTCCAGAGCAATGCTTTTACTCTCTAATTTGATTCAGATTGGAGCCGATTTATATCTTCTATAGTGTATCGATTCTTTAATGTATCAAATTTGTTTCAGTTATTCTAGCGTTTAGTTTCTATATTTCATTTTTCTATTTTCCTAAAGAGATTGGAAGAGCATGTCATGCTTATTATTGATTTTATAAGTGGTTCATCTGCAGCTGGATATTTTAGAAAATACTTGCCTCAACAGTTTCAGTTACTTTCTTGCGTCGTTAGATTCGAATATTAAATCACATTCCTATTACATAAAATTAAAACTAGTGCAACTGTCTTTATATTTTTCTTTTTGAAATTATCTTGCAGTTCAGTTGCTCCTTCCTGGAGGGTGTTGCGGAGTATGTAGAGCCAGGACTTCCTTTCATATCTCTTAGTAAAGGGCTAGAGCTAAACACATTAAGAATGATGTCTCAGATAATTCCACAAACGCTAAAAAACTCTAGACAACCATATGTTGCACTTTCTGGGCCTTCTTTTGCACTCGAGTTGATGAACAAGTTGCCTACAGGTGTGTTGCATAGCGTGTGCAAGGAAAATCAATGCATTTGATCCGTTTTCCTTCTTTCTCTATTTTTGGTTTTGTGGGTTCCATCTTTATTCCGCCTTGCTTTAAGTGAATGATTCCATAATCACATCTTCCCTCTTCTCCAAGTAGATAAATTAGAGATAGCACTTTAAGCCATCACTTATAAATGGGTCATTTTGGGTATATTTTATCTTAGTTGGGTCCAAATGACTTGAATAATTACCTGAAAGGGAAACAAGTAAATTGGATGGGTGGTCAAATAAGTTGAAAGTTTCCTGTAGTCTTATTAGCAATGCATACAACCTCCTAAATCTGGTTTTCCAAAATTGGGTTATTATATTGTAGCCATAAGCACACATTAGGAATTTTAGAGGACAGATATGTGATTATTGGTCAACCTGGCCAGGCTTACTTTGACTGTTTGGGAAAATGCATGACTGGCCCACTTGCCCCCTCTAATATTATTGGGACCAGCAAAATGGAAATGTTAGATGACCGGCCCTCTTTTCTTTCTTGTGTTTTTACAGCAATGGTGGTTGCATCAAAAGACAAAAAGTTGGCACAATCAGTCCAGCAACTTCTAGCTTCTAGAAACTTGAGAATCAGCACAACAAGGTGGATAATACTCTCTAAAGTTGTAATGTTTCTGACCGCTTACAATCTTCATTCTGCATTATGTGGTATATTAATCACAGAAATTTGATGTCACATGGTACAGTGATGTTACAGGAGTGGAGATTGCTGGAGCACTGAAGAATGTACTTGCAATAGCAGCAGGGATTGTGGAAGGTTTGGATCTTGGTAATAATTCCATGGCAGCACTTGTCGCACAGGGTTGTTCTGAGATACGATGGTTATCAACAAAGGTGTGGATAACCTCTGCCTCTTCATACATGCATTTGTCATTGGTCTATCGACAGATTAAGTCACGGGTAAAACATTTCAACTTTTTTGTTCAGGTTGATCTAAAACACTTTTTGTCCCCACATATACAAATTCTTTGTTTAAACAGTTAGTGTGTTAGATATGAAAACAACAAGTATTTATTTAAATAGTAACAAAATTTGAATATGTCAAAATAACTCTTTTGGTCATTTTGACTCACATGACCTGTTTCATTTTTTAGCCACATTTTCTTATTTTACCCTTTTGACCTGTTAAAAATAAAATATAACCCGGGTTGACCCATCTTGTGCTCCATAACGGTGTCTAATGTCTTTTTCCAAAAAGGCAGCATACACTCATTCATGTTCATTTCTTCCATTTTCCATCTTCAGATTGCATCATTAATTTCCCACGCATCAAGTATATTCGACTACACCATCATGTCTTCATTTCTTGGTAGTTGCTACCCATTTTAAATGAGACCCACAACATGAACTTGTTGATTGACAAAAACATGTAGGATATATTGATATCTGGTCTGTGGGCTCATGCAAAGCCTACTTCTAGATTCTTGCATTTATTAATCTATTATTGCGTCTAATTAGTGCTCTAAATTACTAATATAATGAAGATGGGTGCCAAGTCAACAACAATATCTGGTTTATCTGGCACGGGGGATATAATGCTTACATGCTTTGTTAGCCTCTCAAGAAATAGAACAGTTGGAGTGCGACTAGGTTCTGGAGAAACACTTGATGATATACTATGCTCCATGAACCAGGTCACTATTACTTTGACCACCACCTTCTATAAATTAATAAATAAAAATAAAAATCCATGTTTTTTTTTCACTTGTGTAAATTTTAGGTGGCTGAGGGTGTATCAACTGCAGGGGCTGTGATTGCATTGGCACAAAAGTACAATGTTAAAATGCCAGTTCTAACAGCGGTGGCACGGATTATTGATAATGAGCTAACCCCGCAAAAGGCTGTTTTTGAGTTGATGAATCTCCCACAGGTATACATTGAATGAACGATTATTTTGTCCAATATTGATTCATATAATGCATATTCTGGCCACACAATTTTTTCCAATGTGGAATCTTAAGTTTCAACAATTCCTTTAGAGCTGTAGATGGGTGGGTCTGGCAGGCTTGTTGATTGGTTAAAACCTGTTCAACTTGAAACAGCTCGTTTTTAGTACGGATTGGATTGGTTACCCATATATATACTTTTCTTTTTGTTATCCCTTGTATGAAAAGTAGAATGTGATATTGATCTTTGAATAAAGCAATTTAAGAGCCTTGTGTATCTTCAGGATCTTATTTTGTTCTAAACTTGTTGATTTTTAGGTTGAAGAAGTGTAAATACACAAAGCGGATTCTTTTCGTTTTGCCTAGTCTGCACAGAGATGTCCAGTTGAGACTTTGACATTGCTGGGCGGAGGCAAGAACTAAGAACAAAGACCAGGAGAAGTCAGAAAAAATCACAAAATATTTCTCAGAATTAAAATTCTGAAATACTACACAATTTGGCAAGGTGCCCTTTGTTTCACTAAAGTTGTACATATACTTTTTCTTGATCAGGGTAATAGGTCAATTTAGTCTATTAAAACCCCAATTTGTAATCAAACTGATGCAAAAGTACCAGCATTGAGTGAGATTCTTACTATGTTGGATTGATAGTATTTCTTTTATTTGTATGGTTTTTGATGACCATTGTTAATGGTTACAACATCGATATCGATTGTCGTTCTTTGTTTTTGGTGCATGGATAATGGTGTGCCTTGTGCGCGAGGCAAGTAGATTGTTAAGAACACGATCGGTAATCAAGAACAATCAAGATAGAGAAGAATAAGAAAACACTGATAAGGAGATTACCCGTTGTCCATTCTTTTCAAAGACCCTGTGTATATGTACAATTAATTTTTTCACTACAGCCCTCTCATTTTGCTATCATTACAACTAACCCCCTCTACTATTTAATACTAACATTACCTCCCCCTCAAAAAAAATTTGTCCTCAAAAATCATAATGGTAAATTTTCTAATCAAAAGTATCAAAACTAAATTGTGAAAACAAAAATTGGCATACCTCTGCTATAGAATAGTGGTCAACATATTGACATCCTCTTTCCAAGCACACCCAATAGTACAGACGAAAAAAATGATGGTTAGTGCCATCCAAAATGAAATCGACCAATAATCTTTTTTGCATCGAGATTCATTTAGCCATAAAACCAGTCTTGCTACTAGAATCGAGTACATTTTTGCATTTCCCTTTCCATGATTGGAACGTGATGATTTTTATATTCTTTAGGATCTCAGAAGGGGACTAAATTGCTTCTCTTGTTCTATCATATTGTTACCGGAAGTGGCTACTGCAAGTGTTATGGAACCAAAGATCATAAAGGTCACTTGCAGTAGGCAAGATCCTTCTAGATTGAATGATTTAACAAGATAATAACTTTCATCTGACCGATACTCTTTATAGCAGTAATAACAGTAGCACTTGTTGAGGAGAGCAAACCTAATAGTAACAATCATGGTGAGATTGTAATAATGACCACATTTAGCTTCCATTACAATTAGTGTAAACTTGAGTGAAGTATAATTCTTCAGAATAGTGCGAAGTTCTTGATTCAATGAAATCTGTTGCAACCAATTGAAGATGTAATTCATTTGCAAACTCCCAATTGCGATTAAAAAACACTCCAATTCAAAACAAACATGTTGCCAACCCGGTTTCCATTTGAAAGTTTCAGCTACTTTCAAATGAACATTCCATAATGAATGAACATCTTATTTACAAGCATGAGAACTATTTTTAAAAGTATCCAATTGCAAAATTTAAATAAATCCTTGAGACCAAGACCAAGTCAATCCATCACAAGAGCATAATAATCTTTCCCCATAGCAACTCATCTCATAATAATCTTATTTACAAGCATGAGAACTATTTTTAAAAGTATCCAATTGCAAAATTTAAATAAATCCTTTAGACCAAGACCAAGTCAATCCATCACAAGAGCATAATAATCTTTCCCCATAGCAACTCATCTCATAATTGGAATATGAGTCCTCCCATGTATTATTTTGTACAATCTGGACTCATACAACAACTTAAAAAAATTCGTCTTGACTTTTTCAAACTTAACTGAAACTTCTTCAGTTGTTTGAAAACTACTTGATTGCCATACAAAAGCTTCAATAACATTGCCCTTGTCATCAATCTCATATGAATCCCAATCCAATTAAACTTTTGCTAACACTTCAGTCACAAATGCTAACTCTAGTGCCAAGTAAACAATGTTTTTGTGAAATGTTAGTATCTCAACCTTTAATTTCCCCACTTTCCACACGTCAATAAGCATTTTCATCAAATTGTTAAGGCCTAATTTCACTAATGTGCTCTTTTCTTTATTAGAAATACTATCAAATTCCATTGTAAATTTTGTGCAATTCAATTTCTTTGCTACCGTCATCCCTCTCATTTTACAACCCTTGGACATTATGCTCAAATTGTGTGCTGATAGAACATTACATTCCTTGACCCCATCATTAACATTTTCAAGTTCACCATTTTCATATTCCAGGGTATAAATCCAATCCGTATCTATTGAATTTAACTGTTCCCTTCTGTTCCATAAAGCCAATTCAAATATTCTAGCATATTCATCCGATTTGAAAATATCATCTAACAAAAAAAGCAAATATATACTTCCCCCAACTATTTTGTATTTTAATTTCACTTTTTCTTGAACTGTATTTTTTACAACAGGTACAAGCACAAGAACTGATTTCTTGTTGCTTAAAACCCTATCAACCTCTATACTTTTAACACTCTCTCTCTCGCTCTATATATATA
>BJCM01064939.1:0-10084 GCA_018326385.1 Flaveria bidentis | reverse complement strand
CTCTAATATTTTGATTTCGATAACTATTATCGCTAATCCGCTAAGTATTTCTTGGGACACCGTGGATTGTAGGTAAGATTTCAAGTTTGAATAGAACAAAATTTATGGTATAAATTAGTTTGTGGACTTTAATTACAATCAAATTTTAAATATTTTAGTGGACTATTAGTTGAGTAATTGGGTTAAAAAAAACAAGCTCAAAAATTTGATTTAAAACATAATTGAGTTAAGTTTTTAGTTATATTATATCTTATAATTATTTTTTTATAATTATATATATCAAAAAATTAAAAAATTTTGTCCCCCCTTGAGCGAATGGGCCCTGGACGGAGGTCATTCCGCCCCTCCTCAGGGCCGGCAATGGGTCCATCTACATGTACACAAAATATATAGGTATACATGCATATAAACACACATAACGTCTCTCGAATCTAACGTGTTTGGTTATTATCACTAATAGATGTTTAAAATCCTAAAAACCTCCATAAAATAACTATTTTATACTAAATTTACAAGGTTAGAAAAGGTTTTATTAACATGCATGTGAATTGTAATTCACATGTAAACAAATCATTTCATATTTAGTTCACATATAATTATTACATATGCATATGAAATCTTAAGTATTCTTAAATTAACTTTTCACACATACATGCATAGCATTTTTATCTTTATGTTAAGGAGGTGAAAAGAAGAAAACAAAAAATTAAATGTGTTTAGAAAATGGTTTGATGACATGTGAAAAATGTGACTAAAATAGATACATGCTATTTATAGCTTTAATGATCATGTAAGGTGTCAGTACACTGACATAAATATCGTTCTTTGCAAACGTTAATATCAAGTTGCACATCACCAATTCACCAAATAAAGCAAAAGGTGCTGAAAACGATTTCTTTTAAATATATGAAAGTTTTATGTGATTTTAAATATATGTAATTATGAATTTAGCATATACACAGTTAAGGGTTTAATCATATTAGTTGTGACTTTAGATAATGTTCATACGTTAATTTTGAATTGACAAGATTAAGTAGAATTGGAATCAGAATGTTACTTCTAACAATTTTGTTGAATTGAAAATTAAATTCTAACAATAAAATGTTGAACCGAAAGTGAAAATTATAAAAATCTTGAACAAAAAGTATTATAATATATGACTCTTATAGTGACCACCTATTAGAGGCAGCGATGATGGGTGTTGGTTGTGACAAAAACCGTAGGCTACGATAGCGGTGATGGATTCCGATTACTTGATGATTGTTTTGTCTATTAAATGCATCACAACTTCCTTATCGTATGATAAATTTGAACCCATATCGAATTTCTTCAAATTCTAAAACCCTTCACGACAACTACAATACGGCTTTAATGGCATGTTTATCTTCTAAATCGCTCGAAGCAGAAAACCAAACTGGGACTAGTTATGTATAAGACCATTTCTAGTTCATGTCGATTTCGAGTCAAACTCGTAAGCATTTTTCAGGCGGGCCAATTGGTGGTTGGGTTGGCCCGATTATGTAATCATGTTGGGTATTATATGTTAAAATTTGAAGGCTAAAAGTGAATTTGACATCAAAATTTAAAATATATCCACAGTTTTTTAATACACATGTATATTTTTATTACAAAATTGTAACTCTAAAGCATTAATATGCAGATAAAAAAAGTAAAAGATAACCGTTTTAAGGTTAAATGAGTCTTGTTCATGTTACTCCTAAAATTCAACTTTGTGTTATGATCGACCCTCTAAGACTTTAACATTAGAAACAAGACCTTTTTAGCATTCCTAAATTCACACTTTATAGGGGAAAAAAAGAAAATCAAAATTAACTCATTTAAGGTGAATGGGTCAAATTCTGAAAGTGGGCCTATCTATTCTCAACCGAAATGATTTATAGAGTATGGGCCAGTAATACTATAAAAATGTTTAGCTAAGCCCAATGCTTAATAAAGCCCATGTGAAAATATATTTGAATTTTTTTGGTATCTATGTTGTTATTTAATAGCAACAAGGGTTAGGCGAGACGAGGTGAAATTGTTAAAGCTTGAAAAGAATCATATTTTTGTTTGTTATGGACATCTACTATGATCCGGATACACTTGAAATCATATAACTTAAACACGACTCGTTTAACTTGTTTATCTAAATGGTTGACAAGTTTTTAACGAGTTCACGAATGTAATTGAGTTGTAAGTGGGTTAAATAAGTTGTATAGGGGTTTTCGAGATGTAAATGGGTTGCTAAAAAGATGTAAAAATGTCATTAACGGTTGAACTTGTAGATTATAAAGTTCTTGTTTATAATTGTTTTTAATATAAAAGATTAAAGGGATGACATGTTTAATTATAAGGGTAAGGTTATAGTTAAAAAAAGTTATTAATCTAAAAACTTAATAAGGATTATGTGCTTCACATGTGTTATTCTATTGTTTTAAAGAGCAGTGTATTTTGATCATTGTATTAAATAATTTAGCTCTTTGTGTCTTATACGTTCATTATGTCATATATTTTACATCATTTATTATATGTATTCATCATTGTGTTTTACGTTTTAGATAATTTTGTGTTGTTTTTGTCATTGTTTCTATAGATTATATAAATTGTTATCTATTATTGTGTTTTACAATTAAAAATACACAATGATAAATTTGCACCAATGTAATTATCAAAACACATAGTGTTAAAAATAATGTGTTTATTTGTTATTGTTTTTAATAGATTATATAAACTTATTTTATTTATCATTGTTTTTACAAATATAAGTACATAATGATGTTATTTCACCATACAACTTTTAAAACTTAGAGTATTCAAGATAACATAATTACTATCAAAAAATAATAATAATGAGATATTGTGTAATTTTGTTATTGTTTTTTGTGTATTAAATTAATTAGTTGTTAATTTGTTATTATGCTTTACATAATACAAATACATAACAATGTTATTACATCATTATATGTTTTTAAATTTCATCATTTTAGAAAAAAACACAACAATATTAAAAAAGACATAATAACTAACCCAAAAAAATAATGAACTACATAAATACAAAATGACAAACAATGAGCTTAAAAACGTAAAAATAATTATTGTCTTTTTATATAACAATATTATACTCTTTTTAAAAATAATAAAACATTTGTTTTTATGATGTAATTTTTAAAGAAATATAATATTGTATATAAAAGTTATGAACGTTTAAAAAAATTAAAAAAAACTTGAAAAAAATCAACGAAAGTGGTTATGACTAAAAACACTCTAACAAAAAAAAATTAAAATCTGATCTCAACCATTGAGTAAAAAGATGAATAGTTAAAATTACTTTTTATACTTTTTAGTTTTATTAAAAAAATTACAATCTAATCTCAACCATTTAGTTTTATTAACTTTTTTTACATGCTCCCACAACAATGGCCATCTTATCTAGTGGTAAATGATGCGTTTTCTTTATCAACTTGTGAGAGTTCGAATCCTGAAGCCTACTTAATAACAAAATCATAATTAGAAAGAACATTCCTAATGGATATCATGGTTTCAACAAGTTATAGGCCTCCATGTGACAAAGTGGGACTAAGATTAGTGTTGTCAATCGTGTCGGGTTGATGTGTTGAATCGTTAATTACATATACAACTCATATATTTATTCATGTCAAAAACATAAAACCTAGCTTGAACACCTTTGTAGACCTCCTTTTGGTTTTGCTTTGCCCCTCTTTATAAAAGCCCCTCGTGCATCATGGCTAGAGTTGAGCGTACAACCATAACATGGCCGGTTTCTTGATCTTGACAAGTCAAGCTGGTTGACATGTTGTTATCAAATTGTAAACGTGTTAAACAAGTCATAAATGGGTTGTTTAGTTAATTGGTGTAATTAAATGGATCAAACAGGTTGTATTTTGTCTTGTCTAACTAAACAGGTTGGGGTTGGCTTGTTTAATTGTATGGGGTGGGCTCGACCTGTTTAAGTGAGCGGGTTTCACAAATCAACATGGATAAAATTCATTTACTTAACAAGTTAAGCAAGTCAACTCAAACATGAACCATTTAATTAAATGGGTTACACATTCCAACCCATACATCAACTATTATAAAACAAGTTACATATGATAACTTAAAACCTAAATATTTTCGTAGTAAGATATAAGAGAGAGAAACAATAACGAAAATGTATAGACCAAACAAGTTATATAATTACAAATAATCGAATCAAATACATAATTTTCTCGCATAATTTACACATTATAATTTTTTTAGACAACAATACCTTATTTAGAAATTTCTTCTACCCAGAATTTAACCTAAGTGGTTTTCCTATAATCTTACTTAGACTAGAATACCAACCTCAGTGACATTTAATCAGTTTATTCTTATTATTATTATCTATCTATCTATTTGTTTGCTTGTTATTGTTATTATTGACTATTGAGAAGCATCTTTGAATCCCAAATTTAGCATGATTAAAAAGCAAAAGATACTGATAGTTTATAAAGTTAAAAAGTGATATGAAGTCATTCAGAGATTTGACTTTATATGAGCATCTACTTGATAGCAAAGATATGAACCAGAGAATTGCAGAATGGCCTCAAGAAAATCATGGAAGAATGAAATTTGAAAACCATGGGCATCATATGAGAGAGAAAAATGATGATGTTGACGTTGATGATGATGGATGGATACAAGAATGTACATCATAATCCAAATAAAGCTTGTGGTTTGTTGTTGACTATCTTATATAAAAACACCCAACCAAATAAACTGACAGTGTCTTATATGTCACGTATATGTTCATACGCGACGTATAGGGTCGAATACGCTAAAAACGAGAAAAATTCAGGGGTTGTCAGAAAGCTATACGCCCCATATAATCCTATACGACCTCCTATACGACGCGTATAGCGAATTTCAACACCGACCGAGGGGAAATTCAAAGGGTTGTCAGAGTGCTATACGACACATATAGCCCTATACGACTCCCCCCTATACGATGCATATGGGGCTATACGATATATATTAAAATTTTGAAGTATTGATTTAAAAATTTAAGGTGTCTATTTAACCGGACCCTTTATATATCTTGCATTTCTCTTCCTGAACTCCATTAATCTTCATTCGCATTTAAGCAAACCCTAATCACATGCATGTTTGTTGATGGAACATGTTTACCTTTGTGTCAATGGCACTATATGCCCTTAGAACAGTTTATTTGCTTGCTATGTTGCTTATTATATTTTGATTCTAAATCCAAATATATAATCCAGGAACAATGAAAATTGAAAATTATTAACATCCCTATTTAAAGAAAAACTTGTTCAAATTAAAAATGACTTATTAATTGGATAATAAGATGAATAATGATAAGATGAATTGGAAGAACAACAATTATCGAAACTACCTGATGGCTTTTCAATTAATACAATTCCTTAGATCTATGATTTATAATATAAAAGAAGACATCTTTGTTCATGAAACGAAACGAGTAAACTCACGCAACCAGCCAATGCTCGCAACCAGCCAATGCTCTGCTAACAAATGATCTATGTAAATTGCAATTACACGGATCATGTCTTACAATAAGCTGTGACAGAAAAAACAGTGAAAGTAGGTCTCAAACATCATATCTCTACTAAAGATGACACATATGCTTACAACTACACAACCTCTTCAACATTGTGATGAACAACAAGATGAATCCAGGCTGTAATGAACCTTTTAAGTAAAGCAATTTAACATTCTAGCCATAATGTAAGAGAATTCAAAGGAATTGTAATCTCGCCTCAAAGTTGTGATCAAACAAAGATTATTTTGTCACTTAAATGTATCATAGATTCCGATCATCAAGACAAATTCCAATTTGTTCGTATTTCAATCAAGAACACAAGGACATAACCATATTAAGGAAAGATTTTAGCATCACAAGAATAAGAATATTGAAGTTATATGAATGGTGAGACATAAAAGGGGCTAAAGATAAGTTTGATCACAAAGATTATGTTGTTACAAGAATCTTTATTAAAAGAAACTAATTCAAATACATTCTACAAACCCATAGACCAGATGCAGCAGAGGATCCAACATCCATATGTAGCAAACCAGAACCCTTTATTTCAAAACCTAAGTACCAAAAACCCAATTCAACTGTCAATATATCATATTATCATTCATATAACTAACCAACTACCTTATTACCAGTTTAGCAGGTCACTTTTCTCCTTTTTCCTCGAAAATATCTTTTTAGTTTTACCTTCTTGGTAATAATAATAAGCATTTGTTATTTAAAAGTCGTCAATAAAAAAAGTTACAAACCTACATAAAAGAGGGAAAAAACACATCCTAAGCTAGTAATCAAGTAAAATGTTGCTATTTTGGGGAATAAGAAACTAAAAAAACAAAACAAAACAAACTTATTCAAAAACAAAAATGAAACTCGATTGCTATTTCAGTACTTTTGGTAGTTGGTTGCTAGAATCAGAAATGTCAAACCTATGAACAGAAACCGTTCGGGTTATAACAAGTTATATGTAGTAGGGGCACATACCTCAAGAAAGATTGTACAAGGCGTCTTTATCTTTACCCATTATCCGTACAAAATCCGGCATGTCAAACCTTTGACCAGAAACCGTTCGGTAAATATAAACCTTTTCAACGTGGGCGGTTTCAGGAAGAGAGTTCAAATTTTCACGTTCATCAATAACTTCAACATTTAAGGCAGGCATTTTCTGACCGAGTAATTTACAAGCTCCAAAACTAACAGAACACGAAGACATCCAAAGGGATCGCATTGTCTCCAACTTTGAAGCATTAGCCAGCAAAGCTTTATCACCAAATGGACAATCACGAATCTCCAACTTCCTTAAACTTTCACAACCCGATAAAACATGATGTAAACCTAAATCACTCTCCCCTGCAAAAGCTATCGAAAGCATTTCTAGTTTTTTAGCATGCCTCCCGATGGATTCAAATACACGGTCTGTGAGAAAGCCCGACATTGAAAGGCGTGTAAGTTGTTTGCAGTTTTCAACTATGGAACCAAAACCGACATCTAGGGGTTCGAAGGTTAGGTAATCTGGGGCACGGGGTTCCAGAATGCATAAACGAAAACATGTTAGATTAGGGCGATTTTTTGAGATTGAAACCAGTGCTGAATTTGACATCTGGCGACAGAAATACAGGACAGACTGGAGTTTTGAGCAACCTTGTGAAACTGAAACGAGACCTTGTTCCGTTAAGGATACATTTGCATCTTCTACAAATGGGTCAGATGGGAAAACCACCAATTCTCTTAGGTCTTTACATGTCATAGCAACGGTGTCTAGGCCTGCGTCCTCGATGTAATCTAATACCTGCAATTGCATTTTATGTTAGTTTAAAGTAAATTTAAAAAATATATATATATTTAATCTGAACAATTGAACACCAGGTTTCAAGACAGTAGGATTTAGGAAAGATTAAATGAAACGTATTATGGTAAATTTATGAATTTATCAACTTAAAATCCTTTAGTGAGAAACTACCAATTGGTTTTTGGGATGTGGTTACCTTTAACTAATTGAATGGGAATTTTCAAAAATAAGTTGAAAGGAAAGTTGTCCAAAGGGTACACTTAATAAATAAAACCACCTAAATAGATTTATGAAAAAATAAGGTCTCAATTGAAAACATTATGATCTTTATAACCATATTTGACACACTAATTTATTTATAAACAAGGTTAACTAACTCAGGCCAAAAAGCCTGAACCCGTTGATCCATTACACAACCTTCTCTTTTCCACTTACATGTAATTATGGCAAAACAATAATTAGCGCGTGAGTGTGTGTCATGTATGATTGTTGATGCAGCAAAAACTATCTTACCAACTACTATCTGAAATCTCATATCATATCCTACTACAAATAGTCAGACATGTACAATAGCACAATTAGTGACAGAATACATTTTACCAAAATGCAGACATTGTGTTGATGTAAGAGAACAATTAGACACCAGAGATAAAAATGAATAATATATGCAGCTGATTAAAGTTGAATCTTAAGTAAGACAGAATACGCATTTAAACTTACCACTAGACGCTGCAGATTACGACATTGACTAATAATTTTGCTAAGATCTGAACTTTGTATAGTTCCATAGCTCAGATTTAAAGACGTAAGCTGAGAACACACGGAGTAAACAGCTGGAAGATAAGCTGGAACCACGTCCCAAAACCCTGATAAGCTTTTTAGTTTCTTGCAGCCTGAAAAAGCCTCTGTTAAGCTTGAATGCACATCTGACCGGAATTCAGCTGAGTAGGCACCAGTACCAAAATCAACGAGCTGTGGGGCTTGATGTAGGAGCAGGGATAGTTTATCAAGGGGTACAGTGCGGTTTAGTCGAAGGGTTTTCAGATTGGGTGACCTGGAAACCAACCGTTCAAGGGCTGAGAAACTAACTTCAGTAACCAAACAAGCTATGTTAAGACATTCCAGTGAGGTAAATGAATCAGGGAAGTGACTCAGCCAATGACCACTTAGTTCTTCAACTTCACATTCCCGTAAATCCAGTACTCTTAAATTTCTGCATTGCAAATAAGAGAAATGAAAAACATAATTAAAAAAAGACTTTACCATCGGCTTGCCGAAGAAAGCAACTAAATTCAGTACAATGAAAACAATGGTTATACTCAGTACAATGAAAAGAAGTAGTCCCAGGATGATAACAGGAGAAGCTAAAATACAGCATATAGCATTACAGCTCATATATTATCAATTCCATTGTATATAAAAATAAAAGATGAACACAATGTTGCAATCAAAGATTCAAAGAAGCCAAATAACCCTCTTATCAAAACAAAACAATTAATCAACAAAAATCCACCACTGTTAGCCACTTACATCGTGCAAGCAGAAAATAAACGTTTATAGAACAAGCAAAATGATTTAAAGAACCTAGTCACACACAAAAATGATAAGTCAATCGCCATCACGCTTTAAAGAACAAGCAAAACGATATTTAAAGAACCTAATCTTTCTTTGTAAAGACTTCTCAAAGCAATCTGAAGTCTCTTGTGTACAACGATCTCAAGTTCCTCTAACAGTCATTTAAACAGCAGTTACTTATCAGGTAAAGGCTGATCTTATCAAGAGCCTACGAGCAGCAAAACAAGCAGAAAACGGTACAATAACAAACTTTTCTTCACAGAAACCACATTTTTACTAGCATCACCTTAAACTTCAACTAAAGATCTTCACACAATCACACCAGAGCTCAAGATAACAACATAACTAATTTCTACAAACAGATGAAACTAAAGGAGACATCTCACTCTCACAGTCTCACCTGCAATTAGCAGCAATAGCAGCAAGTCCATCAGTACTAAACCCCTCACACGACGACAACACCAACACCTTAAAGTTCTTAAACGCCTTCGAGATCATCTCCAAGCTCTCATCATCAACCACCATACGTTTCAACCTAATCTCCTCCAACCAAGGGTACCCCTTCGCAAACTCCCCAATCCAAGGGCACACAAACCCTCCCCACCCCTCCGGCACCAAATTGAAGTCCGCAAAATGCGGTTTCCCCTTCACCTCCACCGATCTCACCTCCGGAAACCTCCCGATCACAACCCTAGGGTTCACCGCGTAGCAATTTCCGACGAAAACCCTCTTCCGACACCACCGCTCCGTCTCATACCACGATTTACACACTAACGAAACAGCGTTGAGGTCCTTTTGCGATGTGAGAAACGACAACACGTGTTCTAGAACTTCCTCTGGGAACGAGTACGTCATCGCCGGAGATGAAGGGAAAAGGCGCGAAATCTCGACGGAGAAGTCGCCGGAGATGAAGTTTGACGGTGATGCGAGGTTGTTGGTGTGTGTAGTGTGTGAAAATGGTGTAGATCTGAGGGGATATTCACCATTAACGAGCTCAGATCGAAGTGGTGTTGAGGTTGAAGATGAGAGAGAAAAGAAGGATAAGATATTATTATTATTATTATTATTATTATTATTATTATTATTATTATTATTATTATTATTATTATTATTATTATTATTATTATTATTATTATTATTATTATTATTATTATTATTATTAT
>BJCM01064936.1:0-33975 GCA_018326385.1 Flaveria bidentis | reverse complement strand
AAGAGGACGACAAAGGTGGGTTCTAAGAGAGAAGAAATAGCCTTAGCAAAGGCTTGGATAAGCATATCGAAAGACTCTAGTACAAGAAATCAACAAACCGTGAATTCTTTTTGGAAGTAGGTCCTTGAGCATTTTGATCACAAGTAGAGAGTTCTAGGCCTACAATTCATCAAATGAACTTAAAGTAGAAGGATGTAAACAATAAGGTCACAAAATTTACCGGAATATTTAACAACTTCACCAATAAACAAAACAAACAACCAAATCAATACATAATGAAGGAAGCACAAAAACATTAATAAAGCTTAATGAACCAGAGATTGTTCAACTTGTATCACGAGAAATTGTTAAAAGCCATCCTAAATGGCTAGCCAAAACCTCCAATGAGTGCGGAGTTTGGTGACTAGTCTTAAAACGAGCGAAGACCACCAACTCAACATCAAGGTCCTCGAAAGGGATTACGTTTCATTTAATCTCAATGAGTGGAATGAAGAGTCTCCAAGATCGAAAAGAAGATCAAAAACCCCCGCAACAACATCATCAATGTGACAAGAAGAATTGCTCAAAATCATTTATGACTTGTTACATCAAAGAAAACATTAAGAGTAAAAATTGTATACGAGGAGAAAAGTTATGAATGAGAAAGGGAAAAACAATATAAAGACGTGATAAAAGGCGGTTAATGTGATGTCAAAAGTACGACAAAATGGTGTCAAAAGTACGACAAAATGATGTCAAAAGTACGACAAAATGATGTCAAAAGTACGACAAAATGAAGTCAAAAGTACAACAAAATGACATGTGATTTATATTAGAGGCGCAAGATTATTTGTGTCAACCGCTTTTAAGTAAAGTGTTAGCTCGTAAACGATTAATAACCAAATTTCGGGGATGAGTAATATAATTTGCATTTCTATTTCTTTTCTTACATAGTTGTATTTTTTATTTAGTGTTGTAGTTATTGTTATTTAACAAAGTGTAGTTTTCATATTTTAGAATCAGTATATGTAATGAATATTATAATTAGCTATTTAGTTTATATTGAATTAGTCTATTGATAAGAAATGAATAGTATTTTTTTCTTTGGCAACTTAACTTTTAGTTTTTATGTTTAGTTTCTCATCATTAAATTTCATTTCTATGTATATACAACTATTATAGAGAAAGAGGAATAAAAAGCTTGAAATGATACGAGCTTTATCGAGTCCGAGTTTGAGCATCATATATCGATCTTTAGCCTACTCGCAAGTATAAACAAGCTTAAACTAGATGAGACCGCTCGCAAGTCTAAACAATTTTTTCCTATATACTTTTTTCTTAGTTTATTAAAATTTTTATATAAATAGTTATGATTATATATAAAATTATGATAAACACAATTAAATAATATGTATAATACTATATATACAATATATAATTATATTATAAATATATTTAAAATTTAATATGATGCCAAAAGAAACAATTCAAAAATCATTGTTTTTACGTGGTAGTCTCTTTTACACAACGTATCTGGTTTGCAGTCACATCGATTAACTTCCTCCGAACCTCAAGCATTTAGTTAAAATAGATGTTTGTTCTAGGTTGTAGAAAAATGTGTAATTTACATAATTTATAGATATGCATATCAATTTTTTTGTAATAAAAACACTGATAGCCACTATTGATAAACTTAAAGCCCCTAATGACAAATTATTAGCAAAACTTTCTAATAAGTTACATTTCTTAGGTTGTATTGTTTTTGTAACATGATAAGTGATGCCACACAAAGCACAACTGTGTATCCCTTGTTTTAATTAAGAAATAAACTGGTTTACGATTAAGAAAGATTCTTTGGTGAAAAAATATTTACCTCTCACTCTCTCCTCAAGCATTTACAATCCATCTCCCATTCTTATTCGCGTATCATTATTATTATTTTTTGATATCTCATCCACTCATAACTGCTTTAAAAAATATTAAAAAATTTATGGAGTTGTATCGTGTTTTCTCATATTTCCTCAAATATAACACGGTGCAACCTCCATAAATTTTTCACATCTTTCACTCACAACCACTTACAATTATCTCTAATGATATAGAACATCCACTTATAAAAATGAAGAACCGGAATACTCTAATTTGTACATGAAGCAGACTAAAAAGAGATCGTTAATATTTGAAAATTGAGAAACATGGACTCTCTCCTCTCTTCATGATGTCTCGAGTACCAAATCTTTGAGGCCTATTGAATTATCCTCCAATTAAGTCGAAATCTTAAAATTCTAAAATGATGTTGAGAAGAATTTTTTTTTGTAAACTTGAGAAAAACCTTCTATAATTTGCAAAGGTTCTTTTTGGAAATATTTGATACTTATCT
Source organism: Flaveria bidentis (assembly GCA_018326385.1). NCBI lineage: Eukaryota > Viridiplantae > Streptophyta > Magnoliopsida > Asterales > Asteraceae > Flaveria > Flaveria bidentis. Next base: position 31,616 of record BJCM01064936.1, on the reverse strand, counting down.
GTTTTGTTTTAAATTGAAATTAATTTATGATTTCCGAACACATGTCGACCTGTGTATCACCAATCAAACTTCGGAAATATCTTTGCAAGCTGTCTACTATGTGTTGTTATTTTTATAATTTGTTAGTTTTCTTTTGTTTAAATATATAAAAGTGGAGTGTACTTTGTAGGAGCGTGTGTTTGGAATCCTTTCCTATAGGAAAAAATAATATTAATAAGTAATTAAAATCGTTTTTGAGCAAAAGTCTTAAAATGGTACAAATTTCGTGGACAGTTTAGATTGGTTATTTTGACAGTTAATTTTTTATCAGAAAGATAGTTTTAAAATACTTTTTGTATGTAATAGTTTAAATTCAATGCAAAATATTTTACATTTTCGGGAACAAATTTTTATCAGAAAGATAGTTTTAAAATACTTTTTGTATTTTGACAGTTAAAAAGGCGATCAAAATTCTTATTCGGGTCCTTGTACGGATTTCGGATCAAATTTCAGATATCATAATACTTTTATTCAGATTATTCGAATATCCAATTAAATCGAATAAGAATTCCACTATGTTTCTAGCCTAATATTCATTACCCAACTACTAATTATGTTTTTATCCCGATATTTATGAGTCTTGACAAATTTCAGTCCTTTAATCGTAAACAATTACACAATAATCGATTATTGTTTTAAATTAAAGATTATAATCTTTGAGTTCTATACAATTATCTATTATGATTATTTTTGAATTTGCGTACAGGACAAATTTGTATATGCTGGTTTTATATGTTTTATTATTTTAAACCTATTAAAATGTTAAGAATAAAAAGTCAGCCCAAAAATTAAAACAAAATATAGGAAAAAATTATTTGGTTTGTTCGGATCTATTTGAATTTGATCCGAATTTAGATTCGGATAGATTCAGATTGGATAGATATATTTTTTATTCGGATCAGATCAAATTTTGATTACGATCATAAAATTTTCAAATCTAAATAATATAAATAATTTGTTATCCGATTCAATAAACACTTCTAGGAGCAGGTTACATTAATAGATTTTTCAATTAAAAATTATTTTCTAACTAGGTTGGGTTTTTTTTAACTATCTTGGGTTTTCACCATATTGACTTCGATTGAATCGATTAGTTGTTTTAGTCGTAGAAGAAAGGTAGATGATGTCAATAGTTGGAGGTGATACAATGGCGTGTGCCTCATAATTCTTTATGATGATATTAAGGTAAGCAAACTAGTTTTCTATCTCATCTATACTAATATATAATATATTTTTTTTAAAAAATAATGTAAGTTCAATCGAACTATAAAAATAATATTGTTGCATTTGGTACAAGTTTTGATGATTCACAGGTTTGTTCTCTGTATAGTTCTATAGATGTATTTATTTCTCATATTTGCCAAACAAAAAGCAAAATAAGATATTAATACTTGAATGGGGAAACAAACTTATGATCTTCATGCAAGATCATAAAAAAAATTATATTTTCTAGTTAAACTTCATTAGTGTTCATTTTTTGTGATTATTTTGGTTCATACAATTTGGTTTAAACTATGTTCTCTTTGTTTATATAGTAAGTATGTTTTGTTTAAGTTTAAAGTGTTTAGTGTTTATTTTTTTGTGATTTTTTTTCCAAATTATCTTTGGTTTATATGGTTTAGTTTGAACCTGATGCTTCGCATTAACATGGTAAGTATGTAACGTTAAAGTTTGAAGCATTTTTAGAAATAAAAAATTCATGCAGTTTGGGTTGGTAAAGTCTATTGATTTTTACAAGAATAATTTATTATAGTTTTATCTTGAACATGGAAGATATAGATTTGCAAGTGAGATGGCATTTTGACGTTGATATATTACATCTTAAAGGATGTTCAAATTATCTCATACGTTTGTATAGAATTGTTCGAAAACAACTACTTAAAGGGTAACAAAAATCGTTATCTATCATGCAGCACAGTAGCACGGGATTACATGTTTATAGTAGTATAAATATGTTTGTTATCCCACGTCATCCAAACAAGAAAATAAAAAGAGAATTTAACACTTGTAATAGATGATTCATCAACTTAAGGGAAAACAAACCAATAATGTGTGAATCCTTTGGCATGCAAGGTCATAAACAAGCTATATCTTTTCTAGTTAACATTTTGAAGTGTTCATTACCTTTTGATTTTTATTTCTGGATTATACGGTCCGGTTTGAATTTGGATATGTCAGTTAACATAGTATGTTATGTTTAAGTTTGAAGGGTTTTTTTATAAAAGTTTATAACTTTGTGTAGTCTGGGTTTATAAAAGTCTATTAATATTTAATAAAAATAATCTATTAGTGTTTTATCTTAAACTTCATACCTTAAAAAATTTAGATTTACAAGCAAATTGTTGTTTGAAGTTCAACATTTGTGATTTTAAATAACGTCAATAATTATGTCATACCAATCATACGTTATTTATATAATTGTTTAGTGACAACCAAGTGTAGCGTAACAAAAGACATTATCTCGTCGCGTAGCTCGGGTTTACCTATTAGTTTTAAATAATGAAAAAAAATTCTTTAACATACAATTATATATGTTCTCCCATAGGCACAGGGTTGTCGCCTGTTTTAGAGACGACCAATGTTTCATGTCACTTTGCACCGCAAGTCTAAGTAGTCTTGAATGTTGAAATTAATGTGAATCTCTGTTGCTCAATTTTATAGTGAACCTATGTTTTCTTGACAACTATTATTTTCGATCTCATACTGAAATGTAAAGGTAAATCTTCATGTTGTGTGAATTTAAAAGGTTTTTATGTTCGTTGATGACAAGGTTAAACACATTTATGTTTAGCAAATAATGATGTCTAAAATCAAACATGCAACTCTTGAAAAACAATCGAATCCACATGGATATGCATACCACTAAGTACACTAACATAAGAGTGGGTCTTAATATAAATAGTAAATTACAAATTGTGTCCTTTATTAATACACGAAGAGGTGGACCACATCTAATGTAAAGGTGTTGTTTGTTTTTTTCTGCAGGAAAACGTCTGCAGTCTGCGGATCACATTTGCAGACATCTGCAGCAGAAGAGGTGGACCAAATGTTTGTAGTTTGCAAGAAAAATATTGTTTGTTTTTAACATCTGCAGTATGTAACCAAAACATTCCTGAAAAAAAAATCAAAACCCCAAACACCCAATCGGTCGGTGGTGTTGAGAAATATCCGACGAAGGGTGATGGTCGCGAAGGGGTAGGGCAGCGGAGGGGGAGTGCAACTATGGTGGCCAACATTGAAGTTTTGATGGCCCTCGATGGCCGGTTATGAAGCTGCGGAGGCGTACGACGTTCGGTGGATGACCATGAAGCTGCGGTTGTGTCCGGTGGCCGGCGATGAAGCTGTGGTGGCGTTCGGTGGCCGGCGATGAAGCTGCGGTGGCGTTCGGTGGCCGGAGCAGAAGAGGAGCGGTAGCGGCAAGGTGAGCAGAGGTGGCGGCCGGAGCAGAAGAGGAGCGGCGGCGGCAGGGTGAGCGGAGGTGGCGGCCGGAGAAGGCTTCAGTGAAGAGAGGAGAGGAGAGGGATGGTGGGTTGAAGGCTTGAACAATGAGAAGAAAAGTCTGGGTTGGGGGTAAAGAGGAGAAAAGGTTGAGAAGACCTGAGAAGTGGTAACACCACATCTTCTCCATGCAGACGTCAGAAATACGTTTTTTAATGAAACGTCTTTTCAAAAAACAAACAGTCTCGCAGTCAAAACATCTTCCCGCGTCTGCGTGCGCGCAGATGAAGAGGTGGGAAAGATGTTTTTTCAAAAAACAAACACCACCTAAGTAGTCTTGAATGTTGAAATTAATGTGAATCTCCGTTGCTCAATTTTATAGTGAACCTATGTTTTCTTGACAACTATTGTTTTCGATCTCATACTGAAATGTAAAGGTAAATCGTCATGTTGTGTGAATTTAAAATGTTTTTATGTTCGTTGATGACAAGGTTAAACACATTTTAGCAAATAATGATGTCTAAAATCAAACGTGCAACTCTTGAAAAACAATCGAATCCACATGCATATGTATACCACAAGTACACTAACATGAGAGTGGGTCTTAATATAAAAAGTAAATTATAAATTGTGTCCTTTATTAATACACGAAATTACATGGTATGTTCTTTAGTTTTAATAATTATATTCAATGTTTTTTTTTCTAAAATATATGCACACCTATTGTTTTTTATACTAACATTCAGTTAAATGTACAGTTAACTCAGTTATGTATATCTCACATGAGATGTATTTTTATCATTTTCTTTCCACATCTAATATATTAAACAAATAAAAAATTAATTATTTTATAAGAAAAATAAAATTAAAAGATATCAGATCGTTGGGTAAGTCGCGTTCCTCTTACGTTCAATTTCATTAAATCCATCATCTTCTTGTATTTGATAGCTCAATACCGGTCATCTTTACCACCTACAACATCTTACACACCATTGAAACCATTGTTGATATTTTATTATTTGTTGGTGTGAGTAGTTTATAAAGTATTTACGCGTATTTTTTGTGTTTCATGTTGATTTCCCGACCTTGTAAATGATTTGTGACTTAAACTTTTTACTTTAGTAAATGTTATTGGAAGTTGTTGTCATTAAAAGTTTTGATAATTAGTCGAATAAACACACACCAAGAGTGATTGGTTTCACCTCCAATATCTTTTAATTTTATTTTTCATATAAAATAATTAATTTTTTATTTTTTAATATATTAGATGTGGAATGAAAATGACAAAAACGCACCTCATGTGAGGGATACATAATTGAGTTAACTGTATATTTAACTGAAAGTTAGTGTAAAGGACAATAGATGTGCACATATTTAAAAAAAGAACATTAAATGTAAATGATTAAAACTAAAAGACATACCATGTAATTTCGTATGTTTATTAAATGACACAATTTATAATTCACTCTAATATAAATCTATTTTTTTTGAACGGCTAACGAATAATTTTTAAGCCCGGTCACCCGGGTCAACCCAATGGCGAAAGGTCACCCACACCCGCGAACACATACAACGCTGGTGACCCGGCTCGCCCACCATTCCAAGGGAAACCCACCACCTAAAGGCTCAATGTGGTAAAACCCTTGGCCCACTAGGAGCATATTGCATCTAGTGAGACTCCATCCCATGACCTTCACATTGGAAAGTCATAGGGTGTCTCATTCTAAACCAGTTGATCTAAAACTCATTACACCTAATATAAATCTATTTAATCTAGTCTAAAATTCAACAATACCATAACAACATATCATCTATGATATTTGATGGCAAATTTATCATTCAAAACCATGTTTGTTCAACTTAGTTTAGGTAACAAACAAAGAAGTAGCTGGTAACATTCCTACTGCCATAACATATCAAACATGTAAAAATACTATTAAAATTCTAGCAATCTTGTTATACATTAAACAATATTTCAAATAATATCATTTGCAACACCATCTAAAAAGTCAGCCCCAAAACAATAATAACTTTAACCGCCCTCAAACATCCAACTCCATATCATTTCGTATTTTCACAACTCACCACATCCCATAAATACCATTAACAGAAAAAGATAAACGCGACAAAGTTACAAGCCTGAAACTATACCCTACAATAATAAAGATTCCAAAACTTACTTAAAACTTTATAAACTTATAACCCGGGGCTCCCCTCAACTACATGACAGTACGGTCTCATATTTCATCGTTAATATTGTCCCTAGTGTTTAACTACACCCTCACTCCCACCTAACACATTAGCCTTATCCCATACCTTTCTGCTAACTTGCGCACCCACCTTCTCTTCCACCTTATCCTTCACTCACCACTCTTCTTCTTCCGTCTGTCAACCTACGTATCGATGATCGATTGATCGTCAAATTAACCGCCTCGAAATGTGATTGTTTGAATCTCTGAACAAGTTACGTCATCGTCAACGTCAGCGTCAGCGTCAGCTTAAGGTTCTTTGTTTACGTTCGAAGTTGTTCCAAGCGGTTGTTTCATGGCGGGAAGTGATCAAATCAACGTCTGTGAGTCGAAGGTATTTCTATCCGCTGTTGATGAGTTTGTGTTGTGTGCAGTTGATCGGACTCTGTTTCTTTGAGTTTAGATCTGTGGCTTTGATTGTTACGATTTTGTAGGTAGGAATCATGTTACGTGTGGTTTGTGTGGGCTTGTTTACGTTTGTGTTGAATTTGGCGTGTTATTAGGGCGATTGGAGGTGTTTTGGTCGATTTTGATGAATTAGGGTTTATCTTCTGAATATTTTGATTTGTGTATGTGTATAGAGGGTTGTTCCACTGAATCTAAATCAACGTCTGTGATTCGAAGGTATCTGTATTCACTGTTGAGGATTGTGTGTTGTTTGCAATTGATCAAACTCTGTTTTTTTGGTTTTAGATCTGTGGCTTTGATTGTTAAGGTTTTTTAGGTAGGAATCGTGTAGGAATAATGATACGTATGATTTGTGTGGGTTTGTTTACGTTTGGGTTGATTTTAGCGTGTTGTTAGGAGATTGGAGGTGTTTTTGGTCGATTTTGATGAAACAATTGGGGATTAGGGTTTATCTTCTGAAAGTTTTGTTCTGTTTATGTGTATCGAGAGTTGTTCCACTAAATACTAAATCGTGTAGGAATAATGATACGTATGGTTTGTGTAGGTTTCTGTTGATTTTAGCGTGTTTTTAGGGCGATTGGAGGTGTTTTTGTTCGATTTTGATGAAATAATTAGTGATTAGGGTTTATCATCTGAAAATTTTGATCTGTTTATGTGTATAGAGGGTTGTTCCACTGAATACATGGATCCTCATGTCAAATTTCAAGCTAGCTTACAATCTTCTCCGGCGACCGGATGGCACCTTTAACCGGCACCTGGCGGAGTTCCTGGACCGCAAAGTTCCAGCTAATGTGAACCCTGTGGATGGAGTGTTTTCATTTGATATTGTGATTGATCGGTCTATTAACCTTCTGTCTAGAATTTATCGACCGGCTGCAGCCGATGGTGATGGTGATGGTGGTGGTGCAGTACCCTTGGCTACTGGTTTCACTCAGCTTGAGAAGCCTGTATCGAAAACCGACTTTGTGCCTGTTATAATCTTCTTCCATGGTGGTAGCTTTGCACATTCATCTGCAAACAGTGCAATCTATGACATTCTTTGCCGCCGTCTTGCAGGCCTCTGCCAGGCGGTGGTGGTTTCTCTAAACTATCGGCGCGCCCCTGAACACCCTTACCCCAGTGCCTATGATGATGGCTGGACCGCACTTGAATGGGTCAACTCGAGGTCGTGGCTCCAGAGTAAAGACTCTAAAGTTCATATCTTCTTGGCTGGAGATAGCTCAGGCGGTAACATAGTACATCAAGTTGCTTTACGCGCGGTTAAATCTCAAATCAACGTGTTGGGGAACATACTGTTGAATCCGATGTTTGGTGGGCAAACAAGAACCGAATCTGAGAAACGATTGGATACTAAATACTTTGTGACAATTCAAGACCGCGATTGGTACTGGAAGGCTTTTCTTCCTGAAGGTGAAGATAGGGACCATCCTGCTTGTAACCCTTTTGGTCCAAGGGGTATAAGCCTTGAAGGGGTCAAGTTCCCCAATAGTCTCGTGGTGGTTGCGGGTCTGGACCTGATTCAAGACTGGCAGTTGGCCTATGCAGACGGACTTAAACGGGCTGGTCAAGACGTCAAACTTTTATACCTAGAGAAAGCGACCATCGGGTTCTACTTGTTGCCCAACAACGACCATTTTCATATCGTGATGGATGAGATAAGTAACTTTGTGAGACCGACTCCCGACTGTGAATAAATGCTCTACTTCTACTTCAACTAGTTTCATTAGATTGACTTACCCTTTTGAGGTTTCGTTTGCAGCTTGTAAGATCGCGTATTACTACTATTATTACTATTTACTAGTACTACTAATCGCGGTTGTTTTGGATCTTTGTGTTTTTGGATTGCAAGAAAATGCAAGAAGATGAAGTTGGTGTTTGGTATGGGTAACTGTCATTGTTAACTCTGTTTCATCCTCAAGATCCAAACTTTCCAGCTTCTGGATCCAAAGCAGAGGAAGATAGAGGGGAGTATCCTAATTCCTCATGTTTTTTTAGCATATATTGTTACTGTAACTATGTTATCTTACATGCTTTCTAGCATATTTGTTGTTGGGAACCCTATATTGTGTGTACATATTTTTTAAGACCTATAATATATATGTGTATATATATGTTTGTCAATAATGAGATTACTTCTAGGAGTATAATGATTTTAATTTCGTTTTTTATTTATATAAGTTCTAACTATGGGATAAAATTATGAAATAATAACTAGGTTTCAGTATTATTCTAATAAATTTGCTCATATTTTCTTCCAACAATTGAAACCACTATGTTCTAATATTAATTTTTTTCTTATAATTTTTTGTTTAAAAATAAATTTTGGTTGATATTATATGTATATAAACGAAAAGATATATAAATCTTGGTTACTTCGACTTGAATAGAACAACTATAAAAGCTAATTATTGTTTGATGAATTTTTTCTTCACAATCATCTCATATTTCAAGTTAAATTTAGAAAAATACTTTCTAGGTATTGTTTAAGTATCATATATTTTCATTTAAGTCATTTAATGTAACAACTTTTAATATTTATGCAAAAAGTTTACAAGTTTGAAAGCTTACTGCTAGAAGAAGTATTGAGTTTATGAACTTGGAAAAAAGCATTACATGAAATATTCTACGCAATGATGTATTTTTTTTGTATAACATTTTGCGGTTCAATAGTTTCTTTGCCATTTTACATATGCCATTGTCACTATGTTCCACTAATATGAGCGATTGGAACGTTGCACGATTTCTCACTTGCAACGAGCCAATAATGTCTTACTAAAGTTGTTAAGTCATGATGAGACGATAAAGGCTACTTAATGTGTTGATGCAAAGGAGAGTCAAAATTTTTTTATCTAAGTGCTAATTTTAACTTTTGGCTTGGCTCTTAAAGCCATGATGTGGAGCCCAAATTAATAATAGCTCCGTGTAGCTCGTTCATAAACACCTTAACTATGACCATAATGAAATCCAATAATGACACGGTTATGAAAAACATAATGAAAAGTTGGTTGAGGCAGATGAAATCACAATCATCTTGTTAAGAGCGAATCAAGAAGGTTTTTTAGTGACAAATGAGACAATTATAGAGCTTTAAAATCTTATTTTCTTATTTCTCTCCTAAAAAATAATTACATTAATCCTTAATAAAATTATTTAATTCGTTCTAAGATTAAAATATTTTATAATAAATTAAAAAAAGATCTTTTTATAAATGCAATTGCTAAATAAATAAGTTTTTATAAGATAATTTTTTTTCTAAAACATCAAACTTTTTTATAAATAAGAATCATCTTAAAACTTGTGTTTTTAAAAATATTTTTTTATGAAACAAAAATGATTAAAATTCAAAAATTTTATAAGAAAAGTTTTGAAAATAGCATTTTTAGAAACATTTTGTTTTGAAAAAAATATTTTAAAAAATTAAAAAAAGTAAACCAATTTTAAAATTTTAAAGTTTAGAAAATGACATTGTTGTTTTATTATTTAAAGTCCTTAGTCATATGTAATTTTAGCGATATCATATCTCAAAATACTATTTTATAAATTATAAATTTTTGTTACTATCTAATATTTATTTATACAACTCGTGTAATACACAGATTTAACCTAGTTACATAATATAAATGCATGTTTATGATTTGGTCCTTTAAAATGATACACTAATAAAATGAAAATTATTTTTTTATAAACTGTGTACCCGGTATAATAAAGTGGATATATAAATAATTTGCATAAATGACCATATGTTTTTAGGTGCGTGCTAACATAAACTATTAACGCATTTGCTCTTTGTCCCACGTCACTTCATGGTCCTATTAGTCCTACCTGCATGAGTGTCCGATAGTACAAGGAAAACAAGCCGATGCCCTTACGTCACAAAATCCTAAAACTTCATGCCCATAAAAAATAATATTATTTGAAATTGTTTTGAATAATTTACTTAGGAATCGATGTAGGAATTAGGATATGCTTGATTGTCACTTTGAGCCTTTGAATTACTTTGAATACAAAATTTGTTTAGGATTACTTTAATCGGACGTGAAACGATTTGAAAACTTTTAGTTTATTATTGTTTGTCTTTAAGTCCGGATAAATGATTGTTTATGATAAAGTTTAAAAAGGTCTCAAATTTTAATTTTGTCCAAGGCCACTAAATATATTGAGTTGCTACATGTGTTAGTGCTATCGGAAATTAGTTAGAAGACCGTTGCCATTACCATTAGCGATCACTTAGATTAGAGGAATTAAAAAACCCTTAATAAAACCATCATCAAATACATATTCCTAATCACACATTAGTTATTTACAAAGAGGTTAAGGAAAAGATTGAAAAAATAGTGTTACTAGGCAATTATATATACTAACATTTCAAAGTGATGTTATTAGTCAATTTATGCACAAGTCCTCTCTTTCTCTCTCTCTTTCTATTAGGGTTTGGATTTTGTTGCGTGATTTGGATGTTGACGGGATTACCGACTTAAAGATGATGTTCGATTCAAACAACACGTGGAGTTTTAAGGTGAGCGTTATACGATTAGTTAATGATTGATTGTTCTTTTGTTTGTTTGGAACTATTATGAATGGTTTGTTTTGTTTTTGCAGGGACCTAGGGTTCTTACAACGAATGTTAGATATTTAAGCTTGATTATTGCTGATTTTTTATTGTATAATAGCGTACTAACAGATTTCACAAAATTCCGGATTTTAGGTACGTGATTGCTATGTTAAGTCTTCATATCTATCTAAATCCAAATTTTGTTGCAAATTGAAGGTATGAAACTACTAGTAACATTTTTTTCTCCTTTTCTTTCTACACAAACTAGGTTGAAATGGAATTAATTCTTCGACTTTCTTTTTTTACTCTAATTAAAATGTATATTTTTTACTTCTTATATTAAGTTATTATTTTTGTTATGGGGTTTGTGAGTTTAAGTTTAAAGGTCGTGATCTTTTAGTTTATTATTGCTTCATCTCAGACATTCATCTCGGACAATAGGAAGTTTTTCTGATTTGAATTTTAAGGATGTAGAAACAAAATATTTTAAAAATGTTGGAATTATTGGCATTTGATTTTTAATTTGTTAACATGTTACATAAGAGTGCAAGAGTAGGAGAGAAACGAATTAATCAACTTACGAAAGTGCCAAATTTAGTCAGGAGACTTTGGTCAATGTCAACAACATAAATAAATAAAAAACAAATCACAAATAGTAAGAAGAGATCTAAACAGCTTTCATAACGAGGATAATGAGGTTTGTGTTTTAATAAGGTGAATCAAATTGGTGATTTTGTTTTAAGTGTTTATGTAATGTATTGTTGATTATAATATTTTAGCTAAACTAGTAAAACAACGACCAAAATGTCTTTTTTAAAACAATTAAATGACACATATTAAATTTAAAATTCTCCTTAGCCCTTTTAAATTAAAAAATTATCATATAGTTATTATTCTTCCAATTTTTTTGCAATCATCTCATGTAGTCTACAAAAGTAGATTATTTTATAAAAGAGTATACCTTTGATACACGAAACGCGTTTTCAACGAACAAGTTTCCATACAAAACAATAAATCATCAACAAAACCATGATCTCACTTCATTAATTAATTTTCAAAAGATTTCAAACTCCTAAAAAGATTAAACTTCATTACAATTTACACAAGTCAATGAAGAATGCAATGAAGGCCTTATTACACAACTCCATCATAACTACGGTGGTGCTACTATGTCTGCTACCGGTGGCCGATCACCACCACCATCACCTCGCGGTGGCGGCCTCCGGTGGCCGAATGGGTGGGACTTCATTCCGATCACCTTCTACAAGCTCCGGCAGCCTGTCCAGAGGCTCTACATCCTCATACTCTACAAGTTATAATATCCCAAGATTCCCTCATTCTACACGTGACAGCAGTAGTAGTACTAGCAGCCCTGAGTCATCTTCTTCGGATACTCGAGTCGGTCGACACTTGTTCGGGATTGAATTCGGGTTTCTTGATCTATGTATTGTTGTCATGAGTGTTGGTTTTGCAATCTTCTTCTTGTTAAGAAGGTATGCTTATGGAGATCGTGTTGAAACTAGTGTTGTTAAGCTTCAGGTGATCATTTTTCTCGACTACTACGGTTTTTTCAGCTGTGAGTTTCTTTTTGAGAGGGTTGGGAGTGCGGTTCGGGTGGAAACAGATAGATGTATTCAATATAAAATAACATTTATTATTCGAAATAAAGTCGTACATTTGTCATTAAACATTATCTGTTAATAATATGATTTAGGGATCATGTTTTTCTTAATTTTTTAGACTAGGGAATCATTGAAAGCCGTTAGAAGAGGTTCTGAGGCCAAAGCCATAGATCCATCCTCTGACGGTCAAGAAGTCGGATCACTATGGATTCAAAGTTAGGAGTTGTTTGATAATTTTTAAATGATTAAATGTAAAACCAATAAAAGATCAGAATCATTAAATGTTGAATCATTAAAATATATGAATCATTAATAGCTAGTATATCACTTAATTATTTAAAGTCAAATGTCTGACCAATTCATATAAGAGATTTTAACCATTTAAAATTAGACCTTTTAACCATTCGGTATTAGTATAATATTTAACCATTTAGAGACAAATGTCTGAACCATTCAGACATTTGCTCGCAAAATAAACAGTCTAAACCATTAAGTGTTAAACCATTCAAATATTTGAATCATTAGAAAATTGATTTAAATGTTACCAAACAACCCCTTAAACTTCTATTTATAAGAGGTGTTCAACTGGGTCGAGTTGGGTTGGGCTAATTTGAAGCCCATTAAATCGAGCACAACGTAGGGGGTACCCTTGACAATATGCATGATAGACATGATTCAAATTGTAAATTTCATTATGCATACAACATATTACAATTGTTAGCTACTATTAACCTTGTATGTTTTTAAGGTTGGATTGTTGGGCACGGCTAGATCACTTCAAAAGGATCTTAATTACATAGCCGAGACGGCTGATACCTCCAGCCCGACGGGCTTCAGGTATATACTAAAAGGTAAACAAATTATCGACAATGATGTGTCACAAAAATCAACAATTATTATCTACTAATCAACTTCTTTTCTGTTATGCTAACCTTAAAAAGCCTAATAGGGTTATATTTTGGTTTGGAACATTCTAGATCTTGAGCTTATTGATTAAAATTTAGACGGGTCGTGACAGTTAGGTTATTTTGATATAAACATGTGTGTGCGCGTGTACACGTGTCAGTAAATAGTTTTGCTCAATTAGCGTCACACTAAAATTATACCGTTTATACTCCATATTCCATTGCAGAAGCATCTAACTATTCTGTTTGGTTACAGAGACAATACTATCTGTGCTTAAACATCCTGATTAGTGCATTTCTGGTTATTCCTCTGTAAGTCCTTAATTTTATTATGTTATTTGTCAAAAATAAAATAACGTCAACCATTTATAACAGCAGACTCTTTAGATAGTGGAGTCAAATGTTTGATAATTTGGAACCTTAATAGTCTGCATTTCTGTCTATTAACAACATGTTTAGGTGGAAGTAAAGAAGGGAGTAGACGAATGCGAGAAACGATTTAACAAACTTTCTACAGAAGAAAGAGATAAATTTGATGAAGAGACTCTGGTCAACTTCAACAACATCAGAAAGCAAGGTGAAAAAAGTCATGAGGGTGTATCTGATGAGGTCTGCAACCAATATATTGTGGTGAGCGCGTTTTATGACAATTGTTTATCTGATTCTGATTATTCAATATCACAGTCTTTCTCAAAACATAACTTTGTCTCAATATCGTACAATTTCAAACAATCTTTTTTGACCAAAAAGTATGTTTTTGTGTTAAAAGGTTACGATCATCGTGGCTGCTAGAGGCGCGTATGAACTACCACTGATCAAAAGCAGTGAACTTTTGAAGATATCTTTGCAAAAGCTTGCATCTATCCCTTCAAATGATGTTCTGGTGTGTGAGGCCTATTTGAACATGTTTTCTAGCTTATAAATCTTTATTTTTTATATATATTTGTTAAACTTTTTGTTCATTTTACAGGCAGCAGAGGTTTTATGGACCCCTCAAAAGGAAAATGATTGCCTTACAGAACAAGAAATGCTTAGAGATTATCCATTTTTGTGTCCTATATAGGTTATGAACACATGCAGATAACTAAACTGTATCTCCTTATAACTATTTTTTATGTGGGTTTCAATGTTACTTTTGAGTTATTTTTATGCATATTCTGATAGTCGTATGAGATGATTTACTTTTCTTCTATTGCTACAAGTGAATACATACTTGTTATAAACCATAAATAAATCGTTAGAGGTAAATATAAGTTTAATTTATCATATTTAAAATATGATATAAGAGAAAATAAACAAGTATGTATGTATGGGGGGCATTACATTTACATGTCATTAGAACATGTATACCGATTATAAAAAGCATTTTAAACACATTGTAAATACGGATGCTAATTTGTTTTATATAATCATTCAATCAAGTGGATATTTTATAGTCTTATTTTATCGAAGTTTAAAATATTAATTATTGAAACAGAACGAATTAAAAAAGGATAAACAGTAAGAATTGTTGATGCTACAAAATTTAAAAAAAAAATAAAACTCGATATTGTAGGACTTTACCCTCAAAAGGGAGTCCTTCCAGAAATTCTCGATGGCTCAAGGAAACCTCAAGCCAAGGAGGGGGTTTGGAAATAGTTTTCAACCAGCAATTGACGCGCCTCGGTTATTACCTCATTAGCTGCGTCATTGCCCCAAGCGCAAAGATACTTTAAACTATCCCCCAAACCCTTGTTTTATACTACCCAACGCATGCTTCATCATATACCCTCCCCCGATGTGGGATGATCAACCACCGTCTCTTTTTCAACTCAATATGCTTTTGATCACTCTATTTCACTTCACCTGTGTGATAATTAACTGTTGGTTAAATTTATCACATCATCTTCTTCGACCGCCACACGTTTCTGCAATTATAATCTCAATCTATGATGGATTGCTGAAGATTGATTAGTGAATCTGCTGCGATTGTTTCGAGTTAGAAAGTGATACATGGCTCGTGGAGTTTGTATAATTAGGAGTTGTTCAGGTTAACTGTAACAGATTGAACAGCAGATATGCAGATAATGATGAAGTTAATATTATAACACTGTATTTTGTGAGGATATCTGTTATTAAACAATCTTTCAACCCGTTCAACTCGGGCCATGATTTTCCTCTAACGGGTTAAACATGTAAGACTAGAGATTAGCTTAAAAGAAAAGAGTCAAAACTCAAACGAGTCGAAAGTCATCAAGAGTGTGTTTTAAATGCATACAACCTCCTAAATCAATTTATTCATAAAAAGAATAATATACTTTACAATCATATATGACAGATCAATCATCTACAGAAAATAAAATTTTGGTCAACATTAGTGTGTAGTTGTTTTGATATGCTATCTAGCTCACTAATCTTTCCCCCTCTGTTGTTTTAAAATGCATCTGAGAAATGTAGCACTAACTGTAACACACAATCACAGTTATCTTTTGGTTCTTGAGCACATCAACAAGAAAGCCAATGATCGATGACCCATATATGGCAACGTCAGGATTGATAAGATCTTTGAGCACAAATGACGAGAAGTAACGAGGTGCCTGCAGAAAAAGATTCATCCAATAATTAGATGGTTAGTGATTGAGAATTCGCCCTTAGAATTAAGCTTCTCCCTACCTGTTAAAAATACAATCCAAAAGAGTAACAAACAAACAAAAGTACCAAACAAAATCTTACTTGATAGTAGAGTTTTAGAGGCGTGGGATGGGGACAAATCTTACTATCATCTATCATAAGAATTACAAATGTATACTTTGTTCATTGCATTCATTTGTTTATTAGTTGTAATAGTAGTCTAGTAGAAAGGAGAAGTTTAAGTGGGAAAGGCAAATAATATGAAACTTGAGTGACTTTTACTAGAGTGTTTATCGGATCGGATAACGGATTATTCAGATCGGATTATTCAGACTTGAAAATTTTCATGACCCTATCTGAAATCCGATCTGAATAAGGATATCTCTATCCGAATTCAATTCGGATCGGATTCGGATATATCCGAATAAATTTTATCCGAATAAACCAAATAACAAATTTTCTTATTTTTTTATTCCTAATTTTTTTGGCTAATTTTTTATTCTTAATATTTTATAAGTTTAAAATCACAATAAAATATATAAAACTAAAAAAATACAAATTTTACTTCAACACGAATTAAAACATAATAGGTGATTGTATAAAACCCGCAAATTAGAGTCTCTAACTTGAAACAATAATTGGTTATTGTATAATTGATTAGGATTAGAGGATTGAAATGTGTCAAGATTATTGAGTATTGAATTGAAAATATAATACATAGTTTGGTAATGAATATTGAGATAGGAAAATAGTTGAATTTTTATTCGCAATAATCGGATATTCGAATTAAAAAAATATGATATCCGAAATCCGAATAAGGAATTCGAATTCGGATGAGATCCGATCAAAATATCTGAATAAGGATTTGGATCAATTTATTCGGATTTGAATACGGATCGAATTTCGAATGTTTTCGAATTTCAGATTTTTTGAACACCGGTAACTGTTAGTGATATATGAAGAATGTTTTTTATATGAACCGCACTATATGAAGAAGCCAAGGGGCTCATTTTGAAAAGCTTAGATCTCTTATATACCAACTCCAAAGCTTCACTAGGGGATACTAAGCCTAAAACACACATGACATGAATACAATCGAACACCCTTCTAGGTGATGTTCTTTCATTTGGTACATCTAGTTAGTCGAAGCCGTAAAGGTCTAGCATGTCGTCTAACTAGGCATAACAAAAAAAAAGTCAAACCTGAGATAAAAAAAAAGCAACTATTATAAAGTAATAAAAATATGTGTAACGTGCTTAAAAGTTAAAAATATTGTTTTTAGAAGACAAAGAGAAGCACCCAAAAGAAGGAAAAAAGAAGCAATAATTGTTGAGTTTGGGTTACTTTTGGATCAAACCTATACACCAACCCAAAATGCGCCCGTTAGTGAATGTTGATTTGTATTTTAATATAAAACATCTCTATGTGTGGATTTGGATGTGTGACAATAATGTTTGTATCATTACATTTTCATGAAGACTTTTTATCTTTTACTTATAGTGTAGTCACCTTTGGCTTATTTGAGCTTAACTCACCAAAAGCAAGAATCAACCCGAATTTATGTGAGCTCATATTAAACTTATTTAACAAACAAGCTCAAGTCTAGTCTTTATATACTCGGTTTTACTAGACCCACGAGCTTAAACAAGCCTAATGGTTCTATAAATTTTACTTAATATATTAACTACACACATGTAATAATAATAATTTAAATCATTATAATTATAAAAATACAAAAAAAAATAATAGATGCATATAAATAAAGTATATACAAAAAATTATAAATAATAAAAAAGGTAACTTTGATCTAATAATTATAATTAAATGATTCAGTTTAAAATAGTTCACTGATCTAATAATTAGAATTAAATGATTCAGTAATCTATTTTCATACATTCAAAATCTCAACCCCACATCTCCTCATTCATTTATTCATTAACATAAAATAGTTCACTGATCTAATGATTATAATTAAATGATTCAGTTTAAATAAAATAAATAAAACGATTTTCAAATTCACAACTACTCTGTTATATTTTTTCATTATAATAATTTGTGTATTCTGCCGTTATAAATCCGATGCAGAAATAAATCAAATCAAATATAAAAATATTATAGATCATTATAAAATTGTAAACAGGTAGGTGAAGGAGGAGGAGTTGTTGAAGCCTTTTGTAATATTTTGAAAACTCTCTCTTTCTCTGTGTGTAAATAATAATAATAATAATAATAATAACAATGTTTGAATTTGGTGATGAACATGAACTCACAATAATCGACAATTTCAACAGTATTTCATGGCTGATTTCCATTCAGCTATTTGCTATGCTTCTTCTCTTTATCCTCCTCTATCATCTCACCCTCACCACCTCCGATCACCTCTCCACCGCCACCGCCACCGCCACCGCACCGCCACCAGCCACCGCCCGACCGTCCATCACTTCCGCCGATGCAAACAATCGTCACAACTCACAGGTATGCCATCACTTCTCTGCATATTCATGTCGATTACATATAAATGAATGTTGTTTTTGACTTCGAAGTAAGAACAGATAGAATTCGTCAATAATAGAATATGCAGTCATGTTCTCTGCGTATTGATTGTTCTTGTAAGTTTTAAATTGCTATGGCTTCTCTTGTGAATCTGGTGTTAACAGTTTGGAGTTTGAAGTGTTTGTTGCAAGTTTTCATGTATATGTGCGTGATTTCGTTTAGAATATGATGAATTAGTTTGATTTGTAAGTTGAATTTAGGAGCTGCTCCAACTCATGGAAGCACATCAATTGTTTCAATTCATAGAAATTAAAGGTTGTAATTACTGATAGTGTATAATCATTAGTAGGCTAGATAGATGTTCTAAAAACATCACTATTTCTTGTAAACAAAGGGATTCCTATTAAAGAAATATTTTGTGTGAAAGAAAAGCATTTGTGCCATAATGGTAAGAAAGAAGGAAAGAAAAAAGTGCCTGATGTATCACAGGACCTTTTCTTTAAGCAAGTATTAAGTGCTTTTTAGGTGTTATGTTTTATATACAAATCTGCTTGTATAGATTAGCTTGTTTAAACTCAAGCCCATTTGGTTAAGGCAAACCAAATACCAGTTTAGTTCTGTCCTCGTTGGAAATACTGCTTCAAGCTGGTTGGCCTTGTATTACTATTGGCTTAAGCCCGAGTACCATATAGTTTGGATCAAATTCAGCTCGTGAACATCCAGCAAAAAATGATTTTGATACTGCATTAGAAGCGAGTGTGTAACACGTTCAGTGTTGTTGGTTATCCTTGTGTTTTTGGGTTATGGATTATGGGTGCTGATGGGACTGGGTGTTGGGGACCATAATGTATTATCTTAAAGCTACAACTTTCTGAATAAGCGGGAATGGTATCTATATCTAACTATATATTCATGATGCATTATAGATGAATGGTTTTCTAGGACTAGTAGAAACTTAATGTTACAGTCAGCTGAGGTAGGTTTACTTTCGCAAATAACGGCTTCACATTGAAACCATTGAATTTCAAATTAAGATGTCTCGGTTTAAAAATGCACCCATACTGCGCCTTGATGCGTGATGCACTTGATGGAAACACATCTTTGCAGTTGATGCACTGTGTCCCCATGATGGAAACCGGTGATATGTATATATAACATATGTTCTCAGAGGAGTAACTGGTGGAAGATGGATCGAACTGTGTCGGACTAAGTTGGTTTCATTATTTGATTTGGAGTTTGTATGCGTCTTTATGTGAACTGTATTTCCTATTTGACGAAACTAGCATCATGTTGTGTGACTATATGCTAAATGTTTCATGATATTTGCAGACTAGAGCAAATGAAATAAAGGAGACAAGATCGAGCATAAGTGGAGTAGTTCAAAGAGAAAAGAAACCAGATGCTCGACAAAGGGCAGAACCATCCACAACAAATGAGGGCAGTGACATGATGTTTCAACATTCTCACCACCCATGTCATTTCTTCGGGTTTGCAAAACAAGCATTTCTCAAGTGCTTGGGCATAGATACCACCCATGAAAGACCCCACGAAAAAGATGATTGACAATTACACCCTCGCCCTTTGGTCACACCTTATGAATGTATAGTGCTATCCTTCGTCCCTTTAAGATCAGTCAGTTTTCATTCTTGATGTAACATTGTAGGATGTAACAGAAGTTTTTATGGTTCAAGAAAAATGTTGAAATGGATTGAAAGTAGTAAACAAATACAACATTACAAAATAATCGAAATCTAGATTAAAATTTCCTATGACATACCTGTTGGATCACACTGCACTCTGCAGCTTCAGAATTTAATTAATTTATTCATATCTCAGAAAATAAAACTGCAGTGTTTTGTTGCCTCATCAACAGCAGCAGGAAATTGTCACACCTGACTTGTTCTGAATTTAATAAAAAGAACATACACCGAAAGCAAATAGCCCTTGGCCTCCCTACAAAATTCATAAGCATCCTAGTACCGAGCCATTGATATAGCGCTTATACCTTAGTATTTTCTATGCATTTACACTTTCTATATCTAAGTAGTCTTTTAAGTTTTATCCATTTCCTTTTGTCCTAAATTTGAAACTTGAATTCATGAAAGCTTCAATGAAAGAGGTTATATTTCACAAGTTTTTGCATCATTTCGAACGACTTCAAGTACTGTCGCGTTGCAAAAGAAGCACCTTTCACAATTGATGAGATGGCGATTTATGCAGCCAAAACATGAAACATGTGTGCATGGTAAGAATTTGGCATCTGCTTCACACCTATAGCAGATGCAGCACACATTATCATCACTTTCTGTTTCTTCTTTGTGAGCCACCCGCTTGAACACTGTTCTTGAGATCAGATGGCTGGAAAAATCTTCTAGTTGCCTGAGTTTTGTGAGATGAACATCCCCCTTAAAGCTGCTAGCCTGGCAAAGTGATGCAAGAATATGTGAGAAGATTAAAGGGTGGTAGGGGTCAATATGGGTTTACTTCAAAACTAGTAATTTCTGTTTATCACCCAAATATTTGTACTTGCTAAAAATTATTATTGTGTCAAATATGATCTAAAACATTGTATTAATTCAACAACAATCTAAAAATGTAAATAAATTTATACAGAAGTGACAGATTACTAACCCAATTGAACTCTAGTAGGTACTGGAATCCAGAATTAAGAGTATCAGCACAGTCCATGCTGGCGAAAATGCCCACAATATCATTCTGCTCACTGGCGTCTGTTACAAGGCTCGCATCCAGCAAATTCAAGATGATACCAACTAAAGGTGCCAAAATCAGGCCTCTGTTGACTTTTTCTGGAGTTTGACTAGGTCTTCTAATTATCCTGTAGAAGCACAATAAGCATCATCATAAAGTAGTAATACAATTTTAGAACTTAAGATTGGTTTTTTGTTTCTTAGGGGCTGTTTGGTAGCCTCTTAATGGTCATTAAGAGGCTTAATCTTAATGCTGAATGGTTAAGAGGCCACCTCTTGTGGCCTTGACCGAAGTCACAGAATCATATGACAACAAAAGCATGCATATTTGCCTCAAATGGAACTAAATGTGGCAAATGGGTGGTTGGGTAGCAAGTCAACAAAGGTTCGGGCCAGATGGATAACAGGTTGACTCACAACACTTTTGTATCTGCTTTTAGTTTGGCGTGTTAAAGATGACGATGAAAATAATCTAGCATCTCGAGTGATACAGGAAGTTGCATGCCCTGAAATTACTCTTTGCATGACTTTTAAACCATCTGACCCATGCTGCATGTTTGCTTTTCTAATAAAGGTTTAAATTTCTGCCTCTATGTAGAACTATGAAACAATCACCCTCCCAGAAAAGGAAGACGAAAGTATAGGCAACGTGACATGCCTCTGCTAGAAATATAACAAATGCGAGTTTGGCATCGGTCCCAATGATCCGAAGAGGGTATGCATATTCATAAAAAAACTAAAATCCACCAATTGTTAATCCAAATAGAAACCAAAATGAAACTACTTCATATATTTGACGAAATTTAACAGTTGCAATAAAAGAAGAAACTTACAGGTCAAAGAATTCCTGGTCAGCAACTGACGTCAAATGGTTGAGAACAAAAACAATCACCTCTACTAATCTGCGTAAGTTCGTATCTGCCCCTGACAGAAAAGCCTGAGGAATCTCACATGTACAAAACTCGAGTACCCTTGCTAGATTGCTTGAAAGATCAAATATGACGCTGCATTTCCGCTGCTGAAATTCCATCATCTGCAAAAGAGAATATGTATTCTTATTTTTTTTAAATGTGTCACAAGATAAAACACAATTGTCTGAGAAAGACGAGCGTACCTGGCCTTTTTCTTGCATTTCTCGTATAGAAACTGAGAATTCTGTCATTGCCCAGCTTAGGGTATTAAAAAGACGATTGAGAAATGCTGAAAACAATTCTTCATCTTCCACACAAGCGTCGCGTAATAATTTCTGTTTTTCAACAAATGTGGATGTTAAATTTAACATCATGAATTGTTTGACAAGAACCAAGCACTTCTAATTTGGTAACTTTATCTCTATTGGGTCAAACTGATAAAATATTATATATTAGCTTTAAAGAGAACACATCAAATGGGTCGAAAGTCACCCAAAATGTATTTACAATGCCTAAAACCACCATAAATAATGTTAAACAAAATATCTGAATATTATTTCACACCCTAGCTTTCTATTAAAAGCTGAACTTTTGAGTATAAAACGTGTTTCAGGCTGACGCAAATAAATACTATCTGTCTGATCAGTTACCCAGCCCGCCCAACCCAACATGGGTCATATTTGCCAGTCTAGTAACAGCAATGTGGTTAACTCACCTGAAACACACTAGAAACTGATGAAGACTCTCCATGCTTTGAAAATCCAAACCCACTACCTTTGCATAGTCTTACAAGAATATTTGTTACAGGAATCCATGATCGGTTATCAAAGGCTGATAGAAGTGATGATGGAAGGCTACGAGTTGCTGCTTGGTTGCTCTCAAAAGCCGCCAAAAACTCCTTGTACTGAACTAATACAGAAATTGATTGCAGAAGTAGATCTCTTAATTCTGCACTTGATATTCTTGAGTCGCTGAAATGGGTAACAACAAAAGTAACCTGAAGAAATAGGGTACAAAAACTTAGTTTATATGTATATAATTCATATTGAATGATCATAATATATTGGAAAAAGAGGAACATACAAATGAACCAAGTCCTTGTTTAATAAACATTCCTGCAGGGACAAAAGGAGGATCGCTCTTTCGCAAAACATGAAAACAATCAACCTGCAAAGCAAGATTAATTGGTTAATTACTGCATTAAAACAAGAGGGTTTTATGATTTTAAAAATATTTTTGGGCATAGCAAGAAAGTAAGAGTTTATGTATTAAGAGAGTTTAGTGACGTACCAGAGTTTCTAAATAAAATTCAGGTACATAACAGAAAACCGAATCCATTTTGCTAAGAACCAGAAGCAACTGGACAATCCAAATGCATGCTGCATACATTCCCCTTTGTTTACAGCGAGCAAAAAGAGAGATACGGTACCTACAACACAAACACAGATACGAATTTAATATATACTATATTTCACAATAACATAATAATATGTTTTCACTAGAATTACAGAATTGTATTTCAGGCTTATATTTTAGGTCTAATTGATGTATATTAAAGGTCAATCATGTGTTATATCATATACGAGTGCAGAGTACATACAATGGAAATTTTCAAACAAATTTAAAAAACTAACAAATATATTTACCAAGCACAACGCCGCACACTATCAATAACCTCTTCACGGTAGACGCTTCGGGCCTCTTTCAACCGCCTTAATTGTTCCCCACCACCTCGTTCTCTAATTTGTCTATCTGTTTCTTCCAGCTGGGATATTGAATGTGACTGGTGAGTCATGTAAGCTGACGCCTGCAGTCAAAACAACTCCTGTTAGACAGATAATATATCAGCATCCAAATATGTGCATACACACCCATCGTGCATGGGGAAATAACTTTTGTAACCAAATGAATCAGATTGGACAACAATACAAAATAGAAGATTACAATGTCCTCGTGAAAGTAAAAACAAGATTTTAATGGAGAATGTATTACAATAGTGGTGAGAATACCGACATAATTACACATGAACAGTTTGGGTTGTGTTAAATCTCAAATCGATCATGAGTTGAGAGAATATACCGAGGGGAATGAGTCAAACAAATCAAGTGTATCAGACAAGTCATCCATGTCTATTTTTGGTGCATCCAACCCCCTAAATCATTTTAGGCAGATTTGGATTGTAATCATAATCGTACATATAATTTTTATCAATGCTAACTATTTATAAAAACTAAAAATGGGACATAAAGGTGTTTGCAGGTCAACTTCCCCAGCCCAGTTCAAGCAATACATAGGTAGTCAAAGGAGCATAGGGCTTGCCTATCAACCAGGCGCAAAGAGCAAAAGAAAAAAGGCAATGATAATAGTATATATATTTTTTTCAAAAAAAGATAATTATTAATAAAAAGTAGAATGATAAAAAGTGCAATACTGATAAAAAAATTAAAGATATATATAACATGCATAGAAAATTAATAATCTTATACTATTCTATAGATAAAATAAAAAACTTTTTGTAATATACTTTTTGAATAGACAATAATAATCTTATACTGTCTTAAGATCAAACTCATCCGAACCCATTACCTAGCCCACCTGACTGACCCACCTTGTCACCTCTAAGCTCACAAATAAAGAGAAAAGACAGGTTTCTTTTACTCTTTCAATCGAGTATTAAAATATTTAAAAAAAAGATAAGTGTATATAACCTGCTTAAAATTTGGTGCAAGGCCCAGATGGTACAACAAAAGCATGGCATCCAAAAGCTCCTCTTCTTTTAATGTTGAGGACGATGAGGTACTCTCTAGCGCAACAACCCGCATTTGCTGCACCAGGTGATAACCAAACTCAGAATCTGACTGGTCACTTGTGCTAGGTTTATCTGCCATTTCATCATTCAAGTTGCTAGCGCTGCACTCAGCCGCCAGTCTGGCCACCTGAGCAGATCTCTCTGGAATAGAACTGCAATGGCTCTGAGAAGCTTTAGTTGTATATCTGAGTGGATTCTTTGAAATCCTTGAAAAATTAACATCCAAACTTAGGCAACAACAAGGCTTCCGAATCCCTACATGTGTTATTCTGGTTTCTGGGTCCATGTCATCTACACATCCTTCCTCCCACTGAACCACTTCAGCTTCAGGGTCCATATTTACAGGGTGGAATTTAGCTAAATGACTGTAGGATCCGCCGAGCCTTGGGATCTCCATTCGGTGAGGGTCATCTTTAAGAATGAGTGGAAGAGGGAAACTTTGTTGACCACCTCTGTGAAGAAACCCAACAGTGGGTCCACCACTAGTTCCAGAACCCAACATCCAACCACTCCTTGCTGCAAATCCTTCTGATAAGAAATGAAGTATAACTGTGAACAAAGAAACAAGAACATAATTGCTTGATACGCCTGGTGTTAGTATGTTGCGATCAGCTCCCTTGTTTCTTAATATAATATTCTGCAAAAGTGTTCTGAAAACAGAGCCAGGTAACTGAGGAGGCGTAACAGGTGGAATGAATTGCATGACTAGGCAACAAAGGTCCCGGTGTTTCTCCTCAATCTGCAAAATGGGTGCATACGTATTTGATTCATGATGTTTATTCAATCAAATCAGATTGTTACATTTTGAAAGTTTATTCCTGAATTCATACTCTTGCATGAGCACAGATCGTTTAAAAAACTCAAACAACTATTTTGAATGAATAAAAGACAATAATTAAATAATACAAGATAAGACAAATGTCTTACTTCCAAGACTAAGGGGCTGTTTGGCAGCCTCTTAATCAGCCTCTTAATGGTTCAGATGTCTGAATGGTTCAGCACTTAATGGTTCAGACTGTTTGTTTTACCAGCACATGTCTGAATGTTTAAGACATTTACCTCTAAATGGTTAAGCATTATACTGATGTTGAATGGTTAAGAGGTTTAATGCTGAATGGTTAAGACATATTATCAGAATTGGTAAGATATTTGTCTTTGAATAATTAAATGATATACTAGCTCTTAATGGTTCAGACCTCTTAATGGTTCAGCACTTAATGGTTCAGACCTCTTAATGATTCAGCACTTAATCATTCAGAAGTTGCCAAACAACCCCTAAACTGAATCAACAAGTATAACTAGCAAGAAGAGTTATAAACACAACCGTTTTTCCGAATATATAATCTATGATAATTAGATATATTCTATCTAAATCTATCATCTATGCTCAAATAACCAATGCATTTTTGGAGCTGGAGCATGACAAGTAATCAGAGACAGAAAAGCACATGGATCAATGTAAGGGAATCACTTGGGAAATTTCAGAAAATTCACAGGCTTTTGAGCCATTTTATAATCTTTGACACCAGCTAACACAAGGAAGCAACTTTGATTAAAGTAATGGTTACATTGAATATACACTATCTTGTCTCAGAATGCAAAATTGAATGCATATTACAGAGTTAAACTCGCATCCACAATTTTCATGACCGCTTTCTCAAATTATTTCGCAACAAATTGATCAACATTTTTCATGTTTGTAGTTAAATGCTAAGGTTATTTTCTTAATACTGCTCTAGTGGATACAAATCATACAATAAATACTAGAAAATCTCAAAATGAAATTAAAGTTCACAGAATAGTATATTATGTCTAGATAATATGTATCAGAAGAAACATACCTTATTAATTGCTTCAGTCAAAGTTTTAGTGGTCAACATCATGCTGCTTTCATAAGAAGCGTCTTCACATGAACCAGGCCACCATACAGCAGGTATCATATGCTGAAGATCTTGTTTATTTGGACATTTCTGAGATAAAAATCCTTCAAATAAAAACTCAAAATCTGACATCTTCCACCAAACCACCATCACATCTTTACGTCTTAATATGTGACATGCCAATGCAAGATATGGATATGAACCCGAATACGGACATTCTCTTAAAACAATGGATGCAGTCTTACAGTTGTAAGAAAGGGCAGAGATGAGGTGTTCAAACATCAATGTGGACCCCGGGAAATCGAGTAAAACATCAAGTACTCTATCCAAACTTTCATAATCATGAGGTGCTTGATACCGGAAAACATCCATGAGAAAAGAAAAAAGCGGACCCCAACTTATATATTCCATACTATCTGCATTTGCATCAAGAGCTGAGAATAACTCCATGCAAATTCCACAAGAAACAGGACTATATAACTCTTTAACAGGCATAAACCGTTTTAAACTTCTTGGCTTTTCCATAGAATTATAACTACTGTTTTCCCCTCGCCGCATATCCAACAACTTTGTAAAACAATGAAGCAAACCAACAGCTAACAGATTTGTTGATGGCGGGATTTGAATTGGTTGGAATTCTTGAATAGGATATCTAAATGGGTGGGCCCCAAAATTCAAATGACACCGTTCGCCTTGAGAAAGAGAAATTGCAGGATAATACCCTAGCCCGGGAACCATTTTCCTTATTCCATTAAATGCTACACCAAGAGAAACACCGTTTCTGTAATATGAAATTTCATCAGCTTCTAAATCTATGCAGCATCCAATGACATCACCAACAACCCATGTCTGGCCATACGGTTCAGCATTTAGATTCCATTTGATGACCCGTTTTCCATCAAATGCATATGAGTCATCAGCATCACCTACCCCTGTGTGTTCTGTAAAAGGGCTAGAAATAGTAGCCCATCCAAGTTGTTGTAAACCAGCAGTTTCTAGAGTTACTTCATACATCCATTTACCTTTCCATACACATGCATTTGCTCGTGCACTGCTGAATACTGCATGGCTTTCAACTAATAAGGGTAGTTTTATGAGTTGAAATTCACCACAAACACTTGATTCTTCAATTTTAACAGTGTAAGGACCAGAACCATCAACAATGGCAGACACTCCTTCTCGTGAGCTGTCATTTGTCAATACCATTCTATGATATTTTAAGTAATCATGTTTTATAATAGAACAGACTACATTAGCATCAACTTGACTTGTCGGCAGATTAATCGTTTTACACGGGAGGTCAAATATGTGTTCAAGAGTTCGTTCAAGCGACTGCTCACCAAAATCATCACAATATGAGATGAGACGAGTTTTCTGACTACTCTCCTTCTTATCTTCACCGTCCAATATCAAAGCTAAGCCAGAAGCAGGCCAATTCGTATGTTGGCTGTCATCAGCCATTGGTGAAATAAGAAACAAAAAAAGATCACCGAAAATAACTCCCAAGTCCTAAATCACTACCAACAGCCCTTACACCTCAAGGATCAAGTATAGATACACCACCATGATATTTAAGAAAAACCATCAACAAACAGAGTCTGATTCTCCGGAGAACTTAACTTGTATAAGTTGACTCGCTCAGTAAAAAAAATCTCAAACTTCTTGTGCACTGTTGGCTTCAATTCAAACCACAAGCAACTGAAATGAACCTCACCAACACGCCCTTAAGCAAATCATCAGTTCCTTTTTCCACAACAAAGCACCAGATACCGCTACAAGTTTCAATCAGCTAGAGTCCATCATCATCATCGCATAGATTTCCACCAAACCTAAACAAAACAAAACAAAACAAAAAAATAAAAACAGCAAACAGCTTACGTATACATTAACAGAACCTGTAATCCAAACGTACCAGATCACAACTTCAAATTCATCTATGATCCTAGAACAAATCAAAGTGAAACTACTTACAAATCATGAGGGCGTGAGACCATCACTTGGCACCAAACTTGTGTCGGCTTAATCGTACCAACAGCAGCAGTTTCAATAATTGGGAATTAAGGAGTAAATTAGGGTTTGGAATACGATTTGACTTGTGCTAGTGAAGGATTGAGAAGTGAGGGAAATGAAAGGAAATTGAAGAATGAGTTGCCGGTGGTGGAACCCTATTTGATCGCCACCGACACGTGGCGGTTGAAGTTATTAGTTACCTGATTGATACGGTGGCGGCTTCATCCCCGAGATAATTGGATTTTAACTCATGTTTCAAATTCACACATTTCTTGCTATAAAGGCTACGCTGATTATTATTAACACTCAACAGGTATACTCTATAGTTATTATTTTAATAAAATGATAACAAAATTTTGTTCACATTATTAACCTATATGTTTAAAAACAAAGGTGAAGAAGTGAGGTTGAGTGTTTTTTTGGTTTTGTCACACATGTTTTTTCATTTTGACAAACTCCAAATGTGTTTAGAGGAGTTAATTATCATTTTCATCTTCAAGTTTTGGTATGTTCTGTTATTTCATTTAAAATTTTATTTTTTTACTTTTTGGCTTCTTGACTTTGTAAAAACTTGTCATTATCATCCAATATCATTAGTTAAGTTAAGGTGAGTGTTAAATAGAAGGGTAATATTGTCGTTTTGCAATATCCATATTAATATTGTAACAAAATTAAAAAATATATATACAAACATCCGTTCATGACCTCACCGCTTCACACTTTGGTCGATCATATTCTATCCGGCAACTGTCGATCATGTTTCTCCGGCGACTACCGTCTACTTCTCTCCGGCAACCACTCTCAATCCCCCTCTCCGCCTCCAACCACCGCTTTACAACACCCCCACCTCCCAACATCCGATCACCCCTACATCATCGATCGCCACTATTTACTCCAGCAAGACAACATGCTTCGCTCGACCACCCACAACCGATTCAATTACTAACTATGGTATTGGAACCCCTTTACCTTTATACAAAACTAATATAAGTTTTTTATGCTTTGTAATGTTCATAAATTACATTAGGAAGGGAACTTCACATGTCTTTTGTGTTTTGCGCTCATGGGGCTTTCTACACATGATTGGTGTATTTGTTGTTGAAGATGGTCAACCTCAACTCTTGACCACCTAAGAACATGGTCCATTAAGTCCTAAAACACAGCAAGTATGATTCTTTTTTAGAAACTGAACAAATGTTGTTTTTTAGGTTAGTTAAAACTTAAAATTCAGCACAACTATTAAGTGAACAATTAATATTTTTGCGAGTAAACTCATATATTCCTTGTTGGGTTAATATATAACTTTTACCCGCGTTAATGAAGATGGTCTAATCCAAGTATCTCGCTGGTAGGTGGTGGAGAGAACATGATCGATGCCTCGATGGGAGTGTGAAGCGGTGAGGTGAACGGATGTTTCTACAATTTTTTTATTTTTTACAATATTAAATTTATTTAACATGAATATTGCAAAAAGACATAATTATCCCTCTATTTAACACTCAAAGTAACGTAACTAACGATATCGGATGAAAATGGCAAATTTTTAAAAAGTCAGGGAGCCAAAAGGTAAAAAAAACCTTTTTGGATGGAAATGGCAAATTTGACCAAAACTCGGGGAGGAAAATGACAATTTACTCGTGTCTAGTGAGATAAAAAGAGGAAACCATCCTTGTTGTCTTGTCTGTTTTATTTTTAGAGAAATAAAATGCTCTCTCTTATCACTACCTGCACCACCTATGCCGCCACCGCCTACATCGTGACCGGCTTCAAGGGAAGGCATTATTGCAGCGTGATCGCCTACACCAAAGGCGGTTGTTGTGGTGGTGGCTCTGTTGTCGGTCATATCAAAGGCGACAAGGTTCTTTTTTGGGGTTTTGTGGCCGTTCGTAGCAAAGGCGACGATCGCAAAGGCGACATCAACGGTTGTTGTTGCGGTGGCTCTATTATCGCTTCGCCTCCCCTCTGTGGTTGAGGTGAAGCAGGCGACGGTTGTCCATGGATCAACTGGTTGTCTACGTCTTCGTTATCATCGATGTTGTTGTTTAATGAAATCTCATGATTCGTGGCTTGAAATCGGACTAGATGGTGATGGTTGTCGTCGGTGTCGTCTTAGTGTTTGGGGGGGGGGGGTTCTCGCCGGATCTTGTTGCTCGACCACCGGTTGTATCGGTGGTGGTATGTCGTCGCATTTGACCGTCGACTGATTATGTTGGGTTTTACTTTAGGCTGCATGTGCATCTTTGTGAATAGATACGAGTTCTTTATGATTTTGGACGGGCTTTGGCTGGTGGTGGTGTGTCACCATTGCTGTCGGTCGCCTTTGAGTTAACCGTCGGTGGTGTTCATGTGGTTGTTGGTCCGTCATGACGGGAAAGACAACCCTCATGCTTTGTGATTCTGTGAACGAGGTTCACATGTAGGTGATATAATTCGATGATGATGACGATTTTTCATCTGAGATCCCCTATTCTTGTGTTCGCTTTTGAGATTATACTGTGATGTTGCATTCGGAAACATGAACTAATGTTTGTTTCAAGTCAGTGATGATGAACTAATGGTGTTGTATATTTTATATTTAGTAGAGTGTCAGGCTGTAATAATATTCAAAAGGTATCGGGTTGTTTTGGCATGGCTATCATTTATGGTTAGCAGCCATAACCAAAATCCTGTTTTGAGCCTCATTCAACACAAGCGCAACGCGCGTGGTTGAAAAACACTAGTTATATTCAAGAAACAAAAGCAAGATATCATAAGCAAAGTATAAACAAATACAATAGACTATAGAGGCGGAGCTTGATATTCTCATAAGGAAGGGGGAGGGCAATATTAATTCTTTTAGAGGGGGGCGAAATCATGTTTTATATAAAAATTTACACTACCGAGTCAAAATTTTACACCATCTGGGGACTAAAGTTTAACACTACCAATGAATAAAACAAGGGGGGACAACAATAGACAATAGTGGCGGAGTTTGATATTATC